>CM074507.1:4008333-4052647 GCA_037389245.1 Oryzias sinensis
AACTTGTGCGTCAGTAGATCTTTACTTGAGAATCCAGATATATCTGCATTAATGTTTTAATCTGTGCTTTAGAACTATTGTCAGGGAAATAAACTCCGTGTATTTTTAAACCGGTTGAATCCTTGTTTGTTTTACCACTCTCGACTATCGAACACGCATGGATGGAAAGAACTCAAAAACGGACGAATCTCTTTCCTTCAACGTGTAGCTATAAAAGTTTCTACAACTATTTTCTGGCTCTATGTACAAAACACGCGGCCATTGAACTCATGTTGACACCTTAACCACTTTAACGTTGACCAATCAGGGACTATGATTTGGAAGTGACGTATAAATCACTCCCCTCACCCCCTTAATTCCCAGAACTACAAACCATTTGAAAGGAGGAGAAATTAAGAATTGTGGGTTGTGTCTGGCTGGAATTCTATGACACCAAGTCTTTTTATACTTCAGAATAGATCTGTAAAAGAAAAAGCCTGGAGCAATATTCACCAGATTTCACATCAAGCCTCTTCCAACTGTAGGTGGTGGGCAAGCTCTAGTAAAAAGTAGAAAAAAGAAGAAGCAGAAGCCCCCCCCCTGCTCATCCAGTGTGAACACCATGAGCTAAACCAGGGGTCGGCAACCTGCGGCTCTTTCATCCTTGTGCTGCGGCTCTCTGTGTTCTTGTAAAATAACTATCATGTTCTAAGATTGTCGTGGCAACTTTAACACCGTCAGGTAGAGCGAGCAGGCAGAACGCACGGAGGGGGCGTGTCTGCCACTGTGAACGCGACCAGAGTCTGTTATGGGATGGAAGGTTCCTCTAAAGAAAGACAGTCAGTGGGGATCTCTTGGGGGGCTCATGAGTGCCCAAAAAAGTTTTTTTTCCTAGACTAAAACCACCCATTTTCATTAGGGGTGGGCATATGGTTCAGAGTATCGATAGTATTTATACCAAGGTGTAGTATTGAGAATAGTGTGATGAGATTGATACTTTTGTTGCAATTTTGGGATAAAAAACACCCAATTTTAGCAAAAATTCGTCTGATTTGAGCAGAAAACTGCCCGATCTGGCAACGCTGTCTGTCTAAACAAAATGGTGTATTTCCAAAATTGTTCTATAATCACAACATTTAAGGAAGAAGTATTGGTGTCGGTGTTGATATCAGCAAATACTTGCCCAGTATTTTTTTGGTATCTGACCCAAATTCCCAGTATTACCCTTCCCAAGTCTATAAGCTCACTGAGTGGTCTAGACCCTTCATTATATGCGGACCACTCGCTCACTCATATAGGTTTGACCATTTTTGGCCTGTAATTACATTTCAGAGTTCATTTTAAGATTTTTAAACCTTTAAACAATCGTGCACCGCTGTACCTCTCTGGGCTGGAGTTGTGACTAAGGCTTAAGTTTATGACAGCTGACTCTGTTACTGATTTGATTTGATTTGATTTGAGGGGAACTTTTGTTACGGCTCAGCAACCAATCGATCCAAACAATGACCTTTAGAGATAAACTGAGAGTAATGGGAATTATCCATTAATTTCAACGCAAATGTTCAATCTGTGTTTTCAGATTGCAGCGCTGTAAGTCTCTCTTACATTTTTTTAAAAGTCTTACAATTTTTCAATATTTGGGATTACGACCTGTGAGCTGCTGCAGCCCAGTGACAAAACCCGATCATGAACAGTGATAAACGTGGATACATTTTTTTATAATCTGGAAAAACTACATATTTAAGGTATTTTCCCCCCCCCCACCATTTTAAATCAGTTCATGAGATTCTTGTCAAGCTGTCCTCCTTTGCCTCATTTAATGAGGCAAAGGAGGACAGGAACGTCAGCTGTATGTCTCACCCATAGCAGGCCCGTCGTCCTGGATGCTGGAGTCCAGGCCGGAGGCAGACGACTCCTCCATGATCTCTTGTCCTCCACAGTAGGAGACGGTAAGAGGCCTGTCTGCTGCCTGGTGGCTGCAGGCAGAGGACTGCAGCAGGACTTGGCAAGGATGGGAGCTCCGCCTCTGGGGCTCAGATCCATGTAGAGACAAACTCACATCTGTTCAACACAAAATGACACCAGAAGAAGCTGTTTCTCCCTGGATCAGGATTTAAAGTCACATATGTCACTGAAAATGAACACTTGTGGAAACAATTTTTTTTACAGTCCTTTTATATGTAACTCAGTGACTGTACAAGAGAACTGGACTGAGTGACCCCTCCCCCCTGGCGTTCCAAACAGGAAGTTTGGACCAAAATCCCATAGACGTCTATAGAGAAATAAACAGCTATTACTCAGTCATTTTATTGGTCAGAATAACCATTCTTACTCTTGATAATTATTTTTCAAGTAATAAACTGGCCCATCATATGATGAAAAGTAGGCGGTCCCATGTAGAACGTTCAAAACATTTGATTGATTAAGATAAGCTCAGATATGCAGTAGGGGAGTGGCCTTTCAACAAGCTCACTTCTGATTGGTTGCCAAAGAAACATTGACTGACTTGGACCAATCACTTCTCACTGACATCTGGCTCCAAAATGGTGGCGTCTGTATCGCCAAAAAAAAAGGCAACTGAATTGATTTGACGTGGTTTGAGAGCTAGAGCTAAAACTATTTCTATGGATGACATCCCACTCACTCAGTTCAGTCCTCATACAGTAGACAGTCAGAAGTTAAATTTCATTTAAAAAAATCAACTTTGTCATAAATCTATAATAAATAAATAAACAATAAAAAGAAACATTTTTTACCTCCTTTTGTTTCACTTAACTTTGACAGATTAACCAGTCAATTATCATTCTGGTCTTTATAAACTATAAAGACAAATCACGCCATTTAACCTTTAGATGGATTAGAATACATGACGGCAGAGCAAATCCGATACAGGTAAATGCCATTTCCACGTCCCAGGATTTTAAAGTCAAGGCCACTATTATGCGTTCAAAATTCAAGAAGAGTTAGCCATTATGTCATTCTGACTCAATTACAAAAAAAATAAAAATAAACCCATTTTATATATTTACTTATTTACTTTCTAATGCAGCAATAACTTCAGCTATATTCCATTATAATATAGAGCAGTTTGAAAATAATTTGAAATTTTACTTAAAAAATTAAAAAGTATAGTTATTTGGCGTGTTCAGGCTAATAAAAAATATAGAATCATACTGATGCAGCACTTATCTTGTCTTCTCAGCACCATCAAATAACCACAAACTTATTTATATAGATGTAAGCCTCTTCAAAAGAGCTTTGCATATGAAAAAAACAAGCTATATAAATATAAAATACAGAATCTCAAGGCTCCCTACAGCTATATCACTATAAAAAATACCAAGCCATTGAAAAACTGGAGACAAAGGCGTAATCACGCTTAAAAAGTATAAACACCACTTCAAAAATATCACAGTTGTTGCAGCTGTGAGCAAAACTGGCCAACCCTAGTAAGACCTAGACCGCACGATTGTCTTAGGGACACGATACAATTGATGCAATGGGCGATTGCTACGCAGTATAAACCAGCCCTTATGTTACTGGGGACACAAGAACCAACCTAAAACCATATTCTGAAAAATCAACTATTAAATGCATAAACTCCACAATCCAGCTGACTTAATTCTACCCAGATAAAGAATCTAAAGCTACAGAAAACTCAATAACCATTAGAGTCCACTTCGAAGACCCCCATATGAAGGTCTGTACACCATGTATTTTCCACTGTGACAGCAAAAGTGACTCAGCCATTATTTTTCTGCTGAGATATAGTAAAAGAGAGACACTGGGTCGAAGAAAGCAGCTTTTAAATCAGCAGCTGAGTTTTCGGAACACTGGAACTCATGGATGTAGTTAATAGAAACACAATACACTTCCAGCATGTCCAATGAATGCGTTCTTTGTTCTCTTCATTTAGATGTTTACGGTTCTGTCTGCTGCACCAGCTTTATAGAGGGGCTGTAAACAGGAGCTGTGTCTGTCAGAGGCATTGATAAAGAGCAAATTCATGCAAAGCTTCTGTTATAGATCCACTCCAATGAAAATGGAGCTTTTAGTGTTTGTAGCATTTTCTTGTAGCATTTTGTTGATGATGGAGGACACAAATGAAAAAAAAAAAAAAAGATTGCTTTTCTGAGTCTTTTTTTATTTAAATACCGGTAATGTTCGGTCAGGGGTGAGAGGGGCTGTAAGCTAGTGGGAGGGCGTGTAAACACAGAGCTCTCAGCAATGAAGAGAGAAAGTAGGGGGCGGGGTTGCTCCGTGCCAACAGTCCCGCCCACAACTCAGAGGTGAATTTCTGATGAACTCCTGCAGCTCTGCAAAAACTAGCTCGAAAACTTTATCATTAATATCCTATGTTTAATATATCTTTGTATAGATATACATTTATGTTGTTTGTCTTTTTTTGTTTTTCTGCTTTGACTGCTCGAAATAAACCATTTCCAAATAAAAATCTAAAACGGCGTAACCATAGTAATTCCTATTTAACAATTTGTCTCACATTTGGTACTTGAATTTCTGAGACCCCTATCTCATCAGCATGATCCAAACTTTCTTTGAAAACCCACCATATATAACTTGGTCCATGTTTTCCTGCCCTGTAGTTTATCATCATTCCACTAGGGGCAGTAGATGGGCTTTTCGTGGTCGTTTCAAAATGGCCGCTCCCGTGAAATCTCTAAAAAGTCTTTTGGCGGGAAAAGTTTAGCTGATTTTCTAAACTTTATGGTGAGAATAACTCATCTATTGTTGGTCATTTTGTTAAATAACTACTTGCTGAATTGAAAAAAAGCTCAGTTTGCCCATAATTCGTTATATAACATATTAAAATGTATGGGTCAAATTTGAAACTGCGGGTAAATATGATGCTTTTTTGTCTTTTTTTTGCATCTTACACTAACATTGTTGTGAACAAAAATGTAATAAAACACCAGGGGCCTGACGATTCATTTTAACAACAATCGAATTTAATAAGATTTGCTGACCTAAAATGGATCCAGGACATCTTTAGCCAAAATTTCAACCAGTGTGGATACTGAACATTCAGGTGAAGCTTTCCAGATTGGTTGGATTTCTTGCAAGATAATCAAGTGTAAATTAAATATGTGTACAAACAAACAAGTAAACAAGAATTAATGTCAAATCCATTCACATTTTATTTTCCTAAAGTTCAGCCCACTGTTGTTTTTCCACATCCAAAGAATCCAAAGGGAACATTATCAGAACATTCTAGCTCATTGTATGGTCACATGTCTTTGCTAAATTCAAAGTGTTTCCATGCATTGGACTGGAATGATGGACTGATCGGTTTTTGCTAACATCACATGTGTCACAAGAACAGGCAGACGGCTGGATCCAAATGCAGCAGGTTTTTTAGCTCTAGTCGAAAACAGGCATAAAATAATCAGAATAGAGACAGGGTGGTCAGGATCCAGGCGAGGGTCAGGGCAGGCAAACAGAGTAAGGAGATCCAGATCAGATCCAAATACAATGCTTGGTAATGCAGGCAGAGTGGCACAAACAATACTTCGCACTGAGCTTCACTCAGTGCAGAGCGTAAGTATGAAGTGGTTGATGAATGAGCCAGGTGAGCGGCATCCAGGAAGTGTGCGCTGGGGTTGCTGGGAGATGTAATATATCCAGAACTAGAGGTCGGCTCCCGTCGGTGACCAGAGAGGGAGACAGAGCTCTTGCTTCTTTTTTTTATAACACGTCCTGTCCAACAGATGACCAAGCAGATCAGAGCTGAAGGCCTCTTGTGTTGGACAGATTTGACTGTTACAATAGGGGATTATGGATCTTCTGACACACAGAGTATATTTGTATAAACCCCTTTTGTGTTTGAGGCAAAGCTTTTTCATGACAATTATATTTGTATGCATTCCTTGTTGGACCGGACAGAAGGAAATAAGAGAGGAAGAAATAGACTGGGATGTTAGAGGGGGGGATAAGGGGTTAGAATGGGAGGAGATGGGGGGGGGGGGGGGGGGCGACGAGTTCACACATCAACAAAAAGCCTGCACACAACTAAGTACAGGTTGGAAATATATTCATACATTAATGTTGGTAGATTTATCTCACAGACTTATGCACACAGACAGGTACCCATTAGATTCTGACAACGCGTGTGTTGTCCGCTGTGATGCATTTGGTCGTTTTTACGTTGTAGTAAAATAAACCTATCGTACATCAATCTAAACAGTATTTTCCAAGATTACTTTGATGATCTATTCTTATTTTGCATAGAATGGTTGTATAGAATGATTCGATTCTGCTTCAGACAGACTGATCTTTTTCGGTCCTAGGAATAGAAATCCATTAATTGTTACACCCCTACAAATCAGCCAACAGATCATAATTGATACTATCTATATCTCATCTTTGATGTTGTGGGTTTGACAGGGTTGAAAGACCACTGGGAACACTTTTAAATTTGATTAATATGATTTAAGTGAGACTTAGAATGAAAATGTAAATATAATACATTTGGAGAATAAAAGACGCCGGATGTTTGTTTTGTTACTTAGTTTTTGATGCCCAAGCTCTCATCAACTCCCTGCACTTCATTGATAGAAATGCTTGATCAAACCTATTCAACACACTTTTTTCCTTTATTACTTAGGGTAATTACATCACTGATCAGCTGCAGCTGCTATCGACTTCTCCAGTGTTTCCATCGACGCGGTTTCCTGAGCAGCCACAGAACTTCAACGCTGGTCTTATTAGTGGAATGTAGAACTGCTTACTATAAATATTGGCTCTGGAAGGACTGAGGCACTGCATTTTAGACCACACGTCCTGCTTTGTGGGGACTCTGGCCCGTCGAACAATGTTTTCGTCAAAATTTAATAGCAAGTGTAACTCAAGCCCGGCTCAGATGGGACGGCTCAGGCAGAGCAAACAAAGCAGAGGAAGAACAGGCCCCAGTCAGGTATCCATGACAGTCTCAGAACGTTTGTTTGGGAATTTTCAAACACTGACAGACATTTACAGGCTCAGCGCTCTGTGTTAGGAGCTGATGAGTTATTTTTGGAGGACACAGGGCTCATTTGCAAGTCGACTTTACTTGATCACCAGACCATATGTTTTTGGTCCACCGTTCAAGTTTTAATCCCAGCATGCATTTGCCTTGACATTAGCTAGATGAGGTTAGACTATAATCCCTCTTTGTTTTTAAAGAACTGCCTTGCTTTTCCGCCCCATAACTTGATGCCAAAGAATTGGGGCTGCAGGCGGATCTCCTCCACCCGTCTCAGTGGGGTTCCAATGTACAGGAACTAAAACCAGTGTGTGAAGATGGTGCCTGATGTGACCGGAATGTTCTTTCCCTGGGAAAAAGATGTAATTGACTAGAAGGGGGGTCTGCAACCTTCAACGTGTAAAGAGCCATTCGGGGTTGGCTTCTCACAGACAACAATCCAGTAGGAGCCACAAAGTCTGACTTCACCCATTTGAATACTGATTTGTATTTGTGTTATTATTACTATTATAATTAATGTAAATAAATACTTTTTTTTGTCTAGGATTAAAGAAAAAGTTTTTGAAAAATATGAACTAGTTGACATGACATCCTTTCAAAATAAACATGAGATCATCTCAATTTAACAAATGTAGTAGTATTTAATGTCAGCAGTAAAACCGTTTATTTTTCCGTTTGTCTCTGTCAGAAATGTGTAAATCTAGCCAAAAATAAATCAGAGCTCAATAAGTGACCCTTCACATATTTCTTTAAGCACAAGGTCCACCTAAAAACCTTGAATTTGTTTACAGTTACTTTAAAAAATGTATGATTTATCTTCACCCAAAGAACCACAATGGAAGGGTTAAGGCCCACATGTGGCCCCGGTGGTGGCAGAAGGTTGCAGGTTGCAAACCTCTGGACTAGGAAAAGGGTTTTGACAGCAGGAGCTTAAATCGGAATAACTTGAAGGTTTTCAGTTTCTACACCCGATCTTCCTAAAATTCAACACACTAGTAAAATGATGTCAGCTACATGAGATGAACACAATCAAAGCAGATTCAGAACAAGGACGGCAGGATGAAGTTATGAGGATGTGTGCTGACGGTGGATTGTAAACACACGTGTCTGTAAATGATGCTAATTGCCTTTAAAACATAGTCCTGTAAAACCTGTGGACGAAGGATGCTACAGAGCTGAGAGAAGAGCAGATTTAGAAGAGCAGTTGGACACAAACTCAGTCATGAACACATTATACATTTCCGTAAGCCAGCAAGAAAGTTTATAATGCAAATGTGAGAATATGTCAAGGTATTTTTAATCACTTTTTCTATTAAAAATGACCTTATCATCTTATTTTTTCCAGTTGAGAATGATGATATGTTTTTGGTTCAGTTGAAAATCACAGTTTCTACCCAACAATATAACAAGACAACCATAGAATGTTGCTACGAGACCCATTTTAAAAATGTTTTCCTACTTTCCTCCTAACCTATAGAATAAGGAATCAACTCTATAATAATACCTTCTTCCTAGAAGCATATACACCCGCTTTCATGGCACTATTTCAGATTTGAGAACGCCTTTTGGAGATGAGGTAAAACTCTCCCAGCATCACCCGTGAGTCATAATGACATGTCTGTCAGTTTTCTTTTGTTTTTGTTCTTACTCCTTTGCAGGCTGGCTGTGGCTCCGCCCCTTCACCTGTGGGTAGCTGGAGTGGCGCACAGCTGCCTGCACTTTAGTTAATTTGTTGTCTTCTATTTAAGCTCCCCTGTTTCTGTGCACTGTGTTGCAGTGGGGTTTTCTGTTTGACTCTTTGACCTTCTTGGCTTTGCTAAAAGACTGTGTTGCTATGTTTGGAGAGGTGCCTTTTGTTAAATTCAATTATCCTCCTCACTTCACTTACCTATGTGTTCCTGCATTTGGGTCATCTTGATTCCCCGTAACATATAAGTCCACGCAACTGACATTATCCTTACAAAAACTTACCAAAACACACGACAATGGTACATTCCATTTTCATGACGACTCTTAAGCCTCAAGACACAGCTCCACTCCCGTTAAAAGCCGTGTCAAACGTACATTTTGAAACTCTTCCAGGTATGACATTTCGGTCTTCCGTGATCCATGCATGATACACGTAATTCATAAGTGTTTCTAGCGTTCCTCATTCGTTGATGTGCGCAGTTGTCCGTCGAGGGTGTTGACCAACAGATGAATTCGGATTTGAGCTGTTTACGTAGTACGCATATTTTACGTAATTTGTACGCAACTATCGCGTAAATCCTACGCAACTATGCATGAATAATGAGAGATGATTATGCAAATTTGTGGCTTTTCACGTATGTACTACCGATGTTTAACTTGTATGTGGCCCAAATATCACATTAAAATTGCATAATTGACGCACAACTCATTAAATGAATGGCATATAAACAAATGTCATGCACGGTTAACCTTCTACGTACGTTTACTTGTTTTTTGCGTGGTTTATTCGTACTTCTTCCATGGTTTTAATGTGGTTCATTCGTGATATATCTGTGAAAATTTCACGTAAAGAGCACAACTTTTCTTACTTTTTCCACATATATTCATGTATGACCAATTTTCATCTGTATAATATGCGCAAAATGTACGTAACCGGCTGCTCCTCTCTACAAGCCTCAACGGACCCGGACAACCGACAACCTGCAGAACCCATACTGATCAAACCCCCCATGTGACTAAGACTTAAGCTAGACTCACTTATGTTGTATGAGTGATGCTGTCCTATGCACCACACTCTTGTAATTAATAAGGTGGGAGTACTGGCTTGTGGCTGTGTCTGAATTCACATCCTAACTACTAAAAAACTATATAATACGGCACTATGTAGTACACTGAATTTTAAAAGCAATTCGGTCCGTACTTTTTTCTTTTTTTTTTTTATAGGACGTCGCCGATTTCACAAAGTTAAAATTTAATCAATATGAGCGTTTTGTGATGATTATTTATGATTCCACTGTCTTCTGAAAATAAAAACATTTATGGTTTATTTAAAAATACGTTTAAATACATTTTTTTGGCAAATTATTTTGCCACGCAATGCATTGTGGTCTACATTCGCAGATCTAGTGAGCATCGAAGCACGCTGGTTTTTCGCATAGACTTCTGGGAAATTTCTAGGGCAATGGATTTTGGAACTGTAGATTCGGAGAGCACTACAAAATGTCCAATGCACTATATAGTGCACTATATAGGGGTTAGGGTGAGAATTCGGGACTTAAAGGGCTGTTCCTATGATTTTACTTTTCTATTAGCATAAAATCTTTTACATCTATTACTATGAGTCCATATGAAGACTAGTCCTCACCATCGTATCATCTATCTAATTTTGGATGTTTATTTTATCACAGATGTTGCTTTGACGAAGCTTTCTTAATTCTTCTTGCAGACCAGTAAAAAATGATATTTGTGTTAAGAATCTGAAATGTGGCAAGTTGACTTTCTGTAACAAGTGGAAGCAAAAGCAAATGTCCCTTTGAAAGCACTTACATATTTCTGATTTTCTTCAGATCTTGAACCAAACATATATTTTCAAAGAAAGCTAAATGCTGTATATAGCGCTTTACAGTTTACAGTCCAAAGTGCTTTATAGTCACAGTTGCATTCACTCTTTCAGACATCCATCCATCCATCCATGCCGTGTCCTTCCAAGAGGAAATTCTTATTTTTGGAAAACTCATTAATAACCCCTTAAAAGTCTTCTACCACCCCCCAATTTAAGACATTCTAGCTCTGCCACCGAATCTACTTGAATCAGACCCAAATGTCAGTCAGATGGTTGGTTTGGAGCTTTACCCAAACTCAAAATAAGTGTCAGGTCTGGGGCTGGGAGACAAACTCAACTTGCGCAGCCACAGTCACCTGTCTTCAGGGGTCCGCAGAGTTCACGTGGGGTTTGAGCAGAGGGTCCAAGTATTAAAGGGAATGAACTTCAGTCAATGACATAAGCTCTCTGGTACTGTGAGGAGGTCAGGACTGAATGGAGATGTTTTTTCTGCTGGTCAGCCAGTGACCAAAACCGATCTGCGTCCTCTGAGCAAAGGCACGACCCACATCTGTCCTACAGCTGATGCATCACAGGTAGTCAACAAAAAAGGATGGCAGCCATGGAGGAGGGGATACAGGAGAAAGCGACTGCGTGAAGGTCATGTGTTCGTGGGAAAGCGAGCATGCAGGACACACAGCTTTGGAGAGCGATCCATGCGAGAGTGACGGAGTGCTGCAGCACAAAACCACAACAAAGGCACGCCGCGCTCCAAAGAACGAGCCGCCTTTGCTGCAAGACAACTTGACGAGACTCACCGTGAGGTTAGCAGAGAGTCAGAGGCAGCTTCCTCCCTCAGAGGGGAGGAAAGGGGAGACGAAGCAGGAGAGGGGGGCTTCCCTGTTGCAAATGCCGAAACAGCCCGATGACTCCTGCAGAAGCGTGCACGCCTTCACACACAGAAGAAACCCGTCTCCCCCTGCAGCTCCGCGTGCCAACGACCTCGCTGAGGGGCACAAACCAACACGGCATCCCACCGGGGAAACCTGCACCCCCACTTTTCACCCCTCTCTGCTCATATCGATCGATCCAGCATCACTCAAGCCCACAGCCTCCCTGTTGCAGCAGTCATGGAAAAGCTTGTGAACGGCTGCCAAATATTCCTGCCAGTGTGTGTGTGTGTGTGTGTGTGTGTGTGGTGGTGGTGGGGGTGTTACAAGCATGAGCAGGATGTTTACAGTGTTAGAGAGAGGCAGAGAGGAGGTGTGCGCCACTCAGCAGCATCTTCAACTGCCTTCCCTGGCAGCCAATCAGAGTTCTAGCTGCTCTCCAGGCCACCAATCAGAGGAGGGCTGGCTGTGTCAGTGTTGCTGAAGCCTAAAACAGTGACAGCCGGGACCGTTTACGGTGTCAGCAGGAACCGACGATGGGGATTCAAGGGCACACTCGTCACTCTGTGTTTGTATTCTCTGAAGGGTCCTAAGTTTGGATGCACCGAAACCTGCTGCAGGTCACATGACCATCATGTGGCAGACAGAGCGCTTCTCATCTGTTACAGAGGTTTTTTTCTCCATTGCTTTGGCTTGATTTGATTTTGATTTGAAATGGTTTATTTCAAGCAATCAAATAGAAATGATACACAAAAGCAATACGATCATCAGTTATACATTCATACAGTAACTAATCAAACTTCGAATAATTAGGCATCTTAATAAATATTGCTTGAAAGGGAGTGGAAGGAAGCGAAATTATATAATCCCACCCCGTTATACAATAACCATTTTATAACATGATTTATGAATATCCGGTTCATAACTTTTATCAGACAGAATTAAGAATCGTAAAGTATCAATAAAGCACATGCCAAAGATGAATTACTTAAATTATTATGTAAAAATAACTATTTCAGAAATCAACATTGCAAATGCAGATCAGTTATATAAAATATATGAAGATTATGTTACTTATAAAAATCATTCATATGATTAAAATATAATACTATATCAGTAAAATACAAAACACTGTTTCAGAGATTTTCATAGCAAAATTTCATGAAGTATCAAAAGTTAAAAAACATGTTCAGAATTATGTTACATTAGGAAAGATTTTTGAATCAATTTGAAAACACATGAAAAAGATTAATTATTTAAATTATTTTGTAAAAAATAACTTTTAGAAATCAACATGGCAATGAAGTATTAATATAATTAAAATTCAATCAATTTGACAATTTTAAATAATTGATTAATCATTTGTTTTATTATTTTTTTGTATTTTTATTTATTTATTTTTTCTTCCTTTTTTATGGCAAAGTAATGCAATGAAGTAAAAAATAAAAAGTAAAAAAGGGTCCATATTTGTCGAAAGACCAAGGCTGATATTCCTTTTTCTGCTGATTAACAGCTGTTCTTCTCAGTTTAAAACAAAGCTTATAGTTCTCTTCGCTGTTATGTCTGCAGACATTAGACAGAGGTCCATATCCTTCTTCAGCTGATAACAGCGGCGCCTAAGAGTTGAGGTCAAGTTGTCTGCATGTCAGATCTTTGTTGATAATCAGGTCACTTCAGACTTATGGAGGAAATGATGAATCCAGGAGTTATATTTTTTGAAATTATTTGGCTCTTTGATTTACTGCATGTTGTTTCAGACAACCGTGATTAAACACTTCTCAAAGTCTTTCATGGTCTTCACAACCAGAACCTTGGACCGGTCCGGTGGACCGAGTGGTTTGACGTAAATCCTGCAGCCTTTAACCCAAGTGTTTTCAATCTGCTTACGCTTCCTGAGAAGCCGTGCATGTTTGGCGATTTCAGCATTCCTTCTGGTCAGATGGTCGTAGATCATCTGAACAGTAGATCCTTTCAGATTCCTCCTTTGGTTCATCAGAGCTAGCTTGTGTTTTTGATTCACAAACCTGATGAGAATCACTGGTTTATCCATCTCCTATATCCTGGGGAGCAGGTGGCAGCTCTCGATGGTGTTTTAATCCAGGGAAATCCCTTTAGATGTGAGAAATGATTTCACTTGGAGATCCAGAGTCTCGCCACAGCTTTCCGTTTCAGAACTGCTAGGGATGCTAGCACTATTAGCATTAGTAATGCTAGCTCCTGCTGCATTTAGCTTAGCCCGGGGTTTGGTCGGTAATCCAGTGAGAACGATATTATTCATCCTTACTTGTTGTTCCACATCGTCCAGTCTTTTCTCCAGAGTGTCGACCCGGTTATCTCGTTGCTCGTTTTTAACACGGAGCCTTATGAATTCTTCCAATAGCACTGTAAGCGGCGTTAGCTTAGCATTCACTTGTTCCATAAACGGATAAAGCGTCGCTTGAATATCATCAAGAGTCTTTTTAAGGGCTTCGTATTACTGGCTTTTCTTAGGGGCCATGGTCAGCTCTCTTTTTTTGGAGAAAATCAACTTTTTAAGTCGTTTGTAGATAGAAGATAGTTGTATAGTCGCAGAGAGCCACACACACGCGTCCTGTGCTGTAACCCGGAACCGGAACCCGGCTTACATTCTTTAAATCAGTGTTTTCAACCGGTGTGCTGTGAGAGATGGTCAGGTGTGCCGTGGGAAATTACCCTCTTTCACTGATGTAAAAACATTTTCCATCTCCAGGATATCAGCTCTGTGTTCATCCAAACACTGAGTAGTTAGGAATATGAAAGATCATAAAATACTTTCTTTGCACTACATTTCCCATGATGCATTGGGTAAAGTGACAGCGTCTCAGCGTACAATGAGTCTTCCCTGTTAAACGTCTTGAAACCACAACGAACACACATCAAACAGTTTTGAAATCTTCTTGATGAAATCAGAGGTCAACAGTTTAGTTCTCCTTCAATATTTGTGTTTATTAACAGCCAAACATCCCAGAGTTTGGTCCAAGTCATCTTCCTAACTGAAACATTTATCTAATAATGTCTGGATTATTTTATACGTTAAACTTAAGAAGAAGTAATAACAACGTTTAAGAAACAGGATTATGGTAAAATGGCTTAATAATTAAAACGAAAACGCAAAGAGGGGATTGCATTTTCACATCCACCCTGCGAACAATTCGAATAAGCATTTCCAGAGGGGAGGCGGAGCGATGGCATCATTGCTATCTCCGTGAGTCTGGCTGCTAACAGACACATGCTAGGAGCAGCGCGGCCACGCTTGTAGCTTTGTGTTTGCGGCAGAGGAGCGGGCTTTGTGACGGTTTTGCACTCCTGATGATTGTACACTGCTTCTCAGGTCTTCGTAGCAGCATTTCCGCCTCCAACGGTCCTCCTGCGGACGCACCATGGTTGGTCGAAACTTTTCCCGCGACTAGCTTTGGCTTCGGACCGCCAGCCGGATCGCCGAAGGCGGATGTCCTACAACGCAGATCTGAGAAACTGTAAATCATCCAATGAATATGTGTTTCCAGTACATAAATATGTTGGAATTAAATCAGAGAAACGTCACACACGAAACAATAACGTGTTAAAACGTAATGTTTTGTATTGTTTCTTGTTGTGAGTCATTGTGTTGTGTTGTGAGTCATTGTGTTGTGTTGTGAGTTAATTTTCTTAGTGTTGTGACGAATTGTAGTGTGTTATTATGTGTTGTGTTGCGAAAACTACAGTGTTGTGTAGTGACCCTTCTGGGCCACCGTACAAAACCATTTCCTTCATTTTTTTAAATGTATCAGGAACAAACCATGAAGAAAAAAAATCACGGCTGTTGATAATTGGAATGTACTTCAACCCCATAAAGGATTTTGTTTTTCAGCTTGGAAGTGGAAGGTCTACAAGTTTCAGGATCACTGAATTCTCCTCTAGGCTAGGAGTCCACGGGACCTCCATAAAGACCAGGCCGATGCTGGCTCCAGCACTCTGCTCTACGCACAAGCAGTCATGGGCTGACGTGACACGTCGCAGCCGGAGGATCTGTGGATCCAAACCAGACACTGCCAGCTCGGGGAACCTAGCGCTGACCAACTGCTTTGCCCCGCTGGCTGAAGACCTCACCACGCCGTCAGCGACCCGAGCGGGCTCACCGGGAATGACATGGGGCGGAACTCCTACCGTTAGTCTCATCCAGGCGACGACCCCCGCTTCCACCTCTACGGGTCCAACAGTGTCTGCTGTTCCACTGGCGCCTGCCACAAGAGGGAAACGCCGCCGTCAGGCGAACGTTCCTGGGTCTTGTGCGTCGCATCCTGCGTTTCACCGGCTTCAGGGGATTTACTCTCCACAACAAAACCGGGTCTTCACGCTGGAGTACTGTCTGCCCGGAAAAATCGCTATGGAGCTCCCATTTCTCCACCTGAGCCCGCTGGAGCGGAGGCCGCTGCTCATCACCCCACTGCTGGAGAGACCCGGACATGTGCAGCAGCCCGTAGTCATCGAGAGAAACTCCGTTACCCGGCATGTCCGGGTTTGCAGGTGCCACACTCACTCACTCTCTGGAGCGGTCGTCAATGACATTAAAAACTCTGCCAACAACTCTCTGTTAAACACTCCTCTGCGGAGACTTTCATCAGACATGGAGGCACCAACAACCTGAAACTACAGCAATCAGAGACTCTTAAAATGGACTTCATCCATCTGATATCCAACAGTTAAACATAAACTGCATCATTTCTGGACCACTGCCTGCACCCCGTTATGGAGACATCATGTTCTCACGCATCCGTCAGCTTCACATTTGGTTAAAAACATACCGTCATTCCATGAGCATTCCATACATTGATAATTTCACAACTTTTTACAATAGACCATACCTCTTTAAATCAGACGGTTTACACCCTAACAATAGTGGTTCCCGTCTTCTCAGCATGAACATTGATCTCACCCTCCGTTCTTTCAAAACTATTCCCAGCTGACGGTTGAACCAGGACACCCACACCCCTGCCTGACTCATCATTCTCTGCCATACAGCATCACATTCCAGTCCGCATCACGAATAGACATTCAAATCATTTCCATTCATATCCACGTGCCTCGCATGTTAGATGTCTCTGACCAATTCACACATCAGTCACATAACCCATGTCATGCACACATCAGATTGTACCCACAACGATGAAGATGGCTCTTTAAAATGTCAGATCACTTTTAAATAAATCTTTTGTCATTAATGATCTGATTTTAGACCATGATTTAACCGGTTTGTTTTTAACTGAAACCTGGCTTGGCACTGATGCACCAGCTATTCTCACTGAGGCTTCTCCACCTAATTTTAACTTTTTATTTTCAATCAGGGGAGGAAAGAAAGGTGGAGGTACAGCAACGATTGCTCTTAAAACAATATCATCTGAAAATATTTTACTTAGTAAGTATTGTTCATTTGAGCATCATGCTTTTCTCTTTGGAGACCCACCTGTTTTAACTGTCACAGTATACAGACCACCAACCCCTCCTTCCTGTTTTATCGAAGAATTCTCTGAATTTTTATCATCTCTTCATATTAGGTACAATAAGATTTTAATTACTGGTGATTTTAATTTGCATGTTGACAAAAATGATGATATCTATGCCTGTGAGTTTTTAAATCTTCTGAGCAGCATTGATTTTCAGCTGCATGTCACACAGCCAACTCTCAACAGAGGACACTGGACCTTGTCATTACCTATGGTCTGTCCGCCGGGGTGTCCTCTGTTGTTGAATTGGCCATATCAGACCATTATTGTGTGTTTTAATGTCACCAGTAAATCCATTACATTTTAATAACAGACTTCAGTCTTCCATAGATGCAGTGGCTCCATTCAAGACAAAAACATTAAGAACCAGTCCTAAAATCCCATGGAAGACTGATGACATTAAGGGTCTGAAGCAGAACTGCATGAGGGCAGAGAGGAGATACAGGAAGACAAAATTAATAATTCATAAAGACATTTTAAAAGAAAAACTCAAAATCTACAATAGCTCAGTAAAACGGACCAGAACTTCCTATTTTTCCAAAATCATTTCAGAAAATAAAAACAACTCAAAATTTCTTTTTAAAACAATTGAATATTTTAATAAATCCTCCATGCCATCGTCTAATGCTGCATGTGAGGACTTTGCAGACCACTTCAAGGGTCAAATCAATGCTATAAGATCAAACATTTCATCTATGCAATATGCTGGGTTTAACAGATCACTGCTCCATTCTAATACATCCACTTGCAGGCAAATAGATCCGTGTATGGATTACTTTTCCTTGTCTGACCTGGAATCGTGGATCGTTTGGATGGGGATCCCTAACAGTCCCGCCAACAACTCAGAGGTGAATTTCTATTGGACTCGTGCCGCTCTGCCAAAACGATGTTCTAAAAAAAACCCGACAGGGAGCTCTGTCTCCCCCTCTGGTCACCGGCGGGAACCATTCACAGTAAACTGAGCCTCTGAGTATTGTTTGTGCCACTCTGCTTGCATTATCGAGCGTTATATCCTGACCCGATCTTCTGATTTCCTGACCCTGACTCCGTTTGCCTGCCGCCTGGCCTGAATCTCTCGGAGTATTGATGATTTGCTCTCTGACGCTCGTTACTGACTCTGCCTGCCTGACCCTGATTTACTGTAGCCCTGTGGACTTTTAGCTGAGCTAATAAAACCTGCTGCAATTGGAATCTGTTTGTTTGTGACACAGGTATTTTTTTTTTATTTTGGATCAAAACGGCATAATCATAATTTCAAAGACTTCTGTGAATGCTTTGAAAATAGATCAAAAGATGATCGGAGTGAGACTTCAGCAACGTCAATGAGGGCTCATTCACACTGACCAGTTCCCTTTTACACCAGGATCACTGCGACAGTCCGTTTCATTTTGAGGGAAAGTGTCCCAATCATCTATCATCTCCTTTATCTGGCTTCTTCACCTCCTTTCTCTCCTGTTCTGCCCCTCCCAACATTCTCCTCCCATGTGACCTGAGTCTATTCCCTTCTACCAAGTTCTGTGCTCAGAGTTTCTTAGATTCCTGAGTTCTTGACATCAGCTGGAGACCCACTGAGATGCTTCCACACAGTTTCCTGTCATCCATGACAGTGTTTGAGGTTCCTGTCATCTCATCAGACTTACTGCAGAACAAAGCTTCATCTGCAACATCATCCTCACTATGTTCTTGTAGTTTCTTATCAACCTCTTCCTGTTTTCTGACTCCTCTGTGCAGCTGGTGTGTGACATAATTCACAAGTGTCTCTTGCACTCATCATTTATCGATGTACGCAGATGTCTGTGAAGGTTTTTGGTGAATTTGGTTTTAAATTGTTCAAAAATCTTTCGTTGATTGAGAATTAGGCAGTTTTTGCACTTTTTCCACAATTTATGTGCAATTATTACGTAAATCCTACGCAATTCTGCGTGATTTTTGTAAGACATACAGACATTTGTGTCCGTCAACAACTGTTCCACGAATGTCTAAGTGACTTTTTAACGCGCACCGCTGATATTTAACTTTTATATTGCACATACAGTATGTATTATTCAGGATTCAGGATCCTTTATTGTCATTTCACCACAGGGATAAAACGAAATTTGTATCTCTGGTCCAGATCCATCCGTTTACAGTGAAAGACAGGAAGAGACATATCAATGTGATAAATTAAATCTATTGAATATTGGACAGAGGAGAATATATAACAGTATTGCACAAGTCCCATGTTACAATGGGACACAATGATCTTCTAGAGGTCAGCCGTCTGACTGCTTCTGGACATTATACGGCGCACACATTGAAATGACATAACTGACTCACAAATCACTAATGAATTGCATATAAAAAGCGTATTTTACCACATACATTTCATGTTCTACATTGATTTACTCTTTGCGTGGTTTATTTGAACTTCTTCCGTGGTTTTGACTTGGTTCATCTGTGATACATGTGTGAAAATGTCATGTAAAGACCACCACTTTTCCCACATGACCAGTTTTCTTCCGTGCAATATGTGCAAAATGACGTAATGGCTGTGTGACACAGCCCTTAGTCACATGCATGTACAGGGGAGTTTACCCATACGGGTGCTGCAGGTTTTTGGGTTTCCAGGTCCGTGGAGGGACATAAAGACGAGTGGCCACATTTTAAAGTGAGAATAGATGTTTCTTGAGCGGTTCCTTTGAGGTTAACCCTTGTGCTGTCCTGTGGGGTCCAGATGACCCCTCCCTTCCATTGACGTGTTCTCCCTACCATGAAAAAGGTGGATAAAGGTGGAAAGATTTCATGTAATCCATGGACACCAGTGAAGATCACAAATCATTGAAGAAAAAAGGTTCAGCGCTCTGTCTAGTGGGTCTAGATGACCCAACTCCCAATTTTAATGTGCCTTGGATAGAACAAGGGTTACGGGACGTCATGAAAATGGATCGTACCATTCTTGTGTGCGTGTGTTGGTGTATCATGATGTTGTAGTTTGTAAGACATTCATAAGAAACGGTCACATCCCAGCTGTTCTTTGGAAAACACTGGAACAAACAGCTTTTCTGATTTTCAGGTTTTCTGCAGAACAACCTCTAAATTCCCCCAAATCCAGCAGATGAAACTCAAATACTGGCTGAACACTGACAGTCAAACTGTTGTTAACATGGTTCATGTTTTGATCTTCTAGTCTTCTGTGGATAAAAATCCACTGCAAACCCAGGTAAGTTTTCAAGTCTCTGTCACATGTGAACTTTTACCCAACGGGCTCTTATTTTAAGGTGGAGACTGTTTTTGTGTCTGTTGCCATAGAGATTATAACAGGACACATTTAAAAAGGCAAAGAACAAATTAACAAATATCAGTACAATTTTTTTCTGCAGCAAACTGTCAGTTGTAAGGAAGACAGTGGAGCACACTCTCACTGTGACAGACCAGAACCACACAATCAGATAATCAATAGACGCTTTAGAGCAGACTCATGTTGATGTTATCACCCAATTTCCGTTTAGACACAAGATTAAAAAAAAATGGTAGAATTTATTTGAAATTGCAAAATGATATGCTGGGGCTCTCAGATTTCTGCATATGGGTAAATAATTATCCTACAATTCACTTTTTTCACTTTATTTCCAAAAAGAGAATTAAAAAAACAAATTTAGACATCTTTAGAATTCTATTATTGTTAACTCTGGTTAAATATTGACACAACATGCTGTGACAATCACAAGTTGAAATGCCACGGCAACATCTCTTAACACATCTACTTTCTGGGTAACCCTTCTGCTATCCTTGGCACTTTAACATTGGGAGTTGGGTCATCTAGACCCACTAGACAGAGCTCTGAACCTTTTTTCTTCAATGATTTGTGATCTTCACTGGTGTCCATGGATTACATGAAATCTTTCCACCTTTATCCACCTTTGTCATGGTAGGGAGAACACGTCAATGGAAGGGTGGGGTCATCTAAGATAGCACAAGGGTTAAAGTAACTTATTTACTCTGGAAAAACACATTTCTTGTCTCACTACCAAAACAAGACAAAAGCTTTTTTTACTTCCTTGTTTATATCTTACACCAGAGAATAAACAGAAGTTTAGCAGATAATATTTAGGCGGCTGGTGCCACAATGTTTTAAACCAACACAAATAAATAAACTTCAAATTTGATTTTACTGGGGTTAGACTCTCTATATTTTCTATAGCCGTATCGGTGGTCAATTTTGAAGGATTATTTTCGTTTTTCAGGTAAAAATTGCACTAAAAATGCGGTTCTATTGGTTTCCATGTGACATTTAAGCTTCCTGTTTTAGCACCTGTCAGTCATGTTAGCCCCGCCTTGTTGCTCATTCTTGGACAGGAAGACGTTTCAGTTAAAGAAGACGAGGACCACACAGCCAAAGAACTGGACTCAAACATTCTGCAATCCCTCTAAATCCACAGTTTCTGACAGAAAATCTCAGAGCTGAGCTGCAAACATTACATCCGGATTACTGCAGTGTAACTGCACAGAACTACAGCAGTCGGCATCAAGGAGCATTCCCAGCGTTTGGGTCATACAATGACTTTGACCTGTTTAACTATTTACTGATCAACAGAGATTACACTGTTTAGTTTGGATTTGAAGAGACCTAATCTATGTGTTGATTATTCTGTATATTTGGCTAAATAATACTTTTCCTGCTGCTGCTGTCTTCATTCATCAATGTGAGAAATCAAATTATTTGCTGAGTTACAGGTTTACCTCTAGTGGTACATTTTACAGCCATAGATTTAGTGTGTTAGGGGTGTGGCCTTCCAGCAAGCTCACTCCTGATTGGAGAGAGTGGTTTTCATAGAAACAGGGACTTAGATCAACTCGAAATAGAAAACACATACTTTTTATTTTTGTTATTGTCATATTTGTAATCTATTACTATTATTTTCATTTATTCCCAAACTTTGTGGGGTTTTTTGTACTATATCAGATTTACTATTTCTTCTGTATGTTAAGCGTATAAATAAAATAATATGAGAAAATATAAACAATTGCTTGTGTTATGAATAATGACTGTACATGAGAACTGGACTGAGTGAGTGTGACGTCACCAGTAGAACATGAATTCCTTCTTGCTTTGTGACGGTGTGGCACCGTCAGATGGCGAGGGGGCCCACACCGTGTATTTATTTTATGTGTATTTATTTATTTTATTTTATGTATAAAACTGATTCCTGTGATGCCACCTGGAGGATAAGGAAGAGCCACGCCCAATGGGAGGGGCTTAACATTCAAAAGGGAGCATCACAGGTAGAGAAAGGAGTGACTGAGGTGTCGTGTGATGTTTGGCCCTGCGTGGAGCTATTGCAGAGTTCAACTGTTCTTGAAATAAAGTAAGAACTCACTCACCTTGGCTCCCCTGCATCCTTTCCGGCGGGACCCCGCGACAGGCTTTAATTACCTAAGGTAAATTTGGACCCCATTTTTTTTTACTATAGAAATGTCACCATGTTGGAACCAGACAGTGTCAGTAATGCCTTTAGTCGCCTGCACTGATAGGGGGGCTGACTGTTACGGGTGCTGGGGGTGTTTAGGTTGTCTGGCCTGTAGAGGGCCGTAGAGAGGAGCGGCCTCATCTTAAGGGGTGTGCAGGTGTGTCTTGCAATTCATTTCAGGCACCTAAAGGACGCCACGAAAATGGAACGTACCATTGTGTGTGTGTGGTAACCGTGGTAACCATGTGTGTGTTAATTGCAACTTGAAATATTTCCAGGGATAAAGTAAGTACCACACACTCATGAAGCACAGGTGAGGCTGTTGTTGTCCTAATTGTCTTCTCACAAATGCTGCACACACTGGGTGTGAGCGTCATATGTAAGTGAGCGTAGGATGTTCACACTCTGTCTGATGTCCTCATTTCTAACAAGGAGTACGCTTACGTGAGCAGCATCAGCAGACTCCCTGCACAGTGCGCAGAGTTCAGGTAAGTTGAAAAAAGAAAAACTTCGTCCAACATCCCTCCTTCTGTTCTCATCGCCCTTTCTTACCTTTACATGTTGCTTAAGTGTTCCTTTGACCTGTCATAGAGAAAAATGTGCATGAACACTTTGGATCTACAGGCTCAACGGGTTGTCTACAATCTTAAAACTGATTGCGAGTCACCTTAATGCCTCGAACAAGTTTGCCCACTTTTACTCACATTAAGCCCTTATCTGCCTGAAAGGGCATTTGTAATTACGGCAGTGACTGGTTCAAGTTGATCTAAGTCACTGTTTCTATGACAACCACTCTCTCCAATCAGGAGTGAGTTTGTTGGAAGGCCACACCCCTAACACTAAAGTGTGATAAGGAGAATCTCTGGACATGCTTTTATTCAGGCATCTGATATGTCAGTTTATAACTTGAATAAGTTGAACTACAGATAAAAATGGCATTGAGGTAAACCTCTTGGTTGTGTTTGTGTGTACCTCTATGCTACTGCCATACATTACATGTAAGGTTGGAGATGAAATGTGGTCTGTACTTGTGCTGCTGCTGCTGCACAGCGTCTCCTGACTGCAGTTGGGCAGCGGCGTGATGGACAGCGACGCCAGGCACGAGACCATCTCGAGTTGCTCAGTGACGGCCGGGAGGGCGGCGGTCTCAGAGTGAACGCAATCCGGGCTGGGGAGGTTCTGGCCGCTGGGTGGGAAGGGACTGTTCCAGTGGGAGAAGCCGATAGCCACCTGGCCCCCGAGGTCAAAGCCTTCCGAGACAAAAATAAATGATGAAAGCGTTATTATAAACACACTATACCATTAGAAAGGACAAAAGCAGACTTTGAAGGGCTCTCTTGCAGCAATACTGCCATCTAGTGGTGAGAAGTTAATATTTTAATTTATTATTTTGCAGTTTAATAAAATTCAGCAGTTGATCCAGTCAAATAATTAACACTTACAAATATGAAAATGATCACATTTACCTGTTTACCTAATAATTAATCAATATCTGCAATTTTGTAATATTTTGGAGCATTTGGAGGGCTCCATCAGTTGCAGCATCTGCTCTTTTTTTCAGGTTCAAGAGCTCTAATGAGGTTGCCAGATTCTCTCCTCTTATTAACAAATGAGAGCAAACTGACACAAGTTTTTTTCTTTTTTTTAATTCTTTAAATGCTTATTCCTTTTATTGATCACTGACAGATTAAGGTCTTTTCTCTAATGAACCCTGGTCTGCTGGTGTGCATGTAGTCCCTGCTGAAGCCAAATTCCCCCGTGCAGCAGGACAACAGGTTCAGCTGAAGTTCCTTCTGGGCTTCTTAGTAGTTTTCCTGCATAGCTTCCTCCAGCGGGTGACCAGAAGGGGAGACAGAGCAGGTACATGCGTGAAAAGTCTGTTAGACATAATTAGTGGGACGGTCGTGGAAAGACAAATTGCGTCTCACAAAATTTAATTGTGTAAGATCCAAAAAAAACAAAAGGAAGTAAAATAAACTGCGTGATTCTTAACCGACCAAGAACAGCTCAAAATCAAATTCACGTAAAGATCCGTCAGCCAAAAATCTCCACAGACATCTGTGCACATCGACAAAAGACAAACGCAAGAAACAATTCTAAATCACAGAAATTTGAGCTGTGGAAAATTAGCGAAATGTACATAGTGGCTGGGTGACACAGCCTTAAAGTGAGAAGTCCTCCCAGCTCTTAACAGCACAGGACTATGAGGATACATGTGGAGATCTCAGCCATAGAATAAAATAATGAATTCATATGACATATAAGTGTGGGTAAAGCTTTGAACAACGTCGACACGAAAATTTCAGATATTTTTCATCTTTTACCTTCTTTTAGCTGGGATGTAAGTTACAAAAAAAAAAGAGCACATAGTCACAAAGTTTATGTGTGCACAAACACACAGACACAGCATTTGCCCCAAGGTTTCCTGTGAAACAGAAAGGCCAGCAGATTTTGGAGAAACATCAGCAGTGAGCAAACACGGCCCAATCAATAGAAGAGGTTGAACGTCTGATGGCCTCAGAGCGGCTCGCTCGCCGTCCGAGAAGCACATTCAGCTGCAGAGAAACATGTCCTCCCACTTGTGTCACACCAACACTTTTCACTGCCACTGCATGGTCCAGGAAACATAGTTTGTTCCTTATTTGTTGCTTTTTGCAAAAACAAGAATAAGGGGTCATTACCTTTAACAAGAAAACCTTCCAAACTCTTTTATTCCTCTGTCCTGTTTTTGGCCGAGAGGTGCAAAACACATTTACATTTAAGACACAAGCAACAAAAAATCCCGGTACAAACTAACAAATCATGAAGCACCAAAAAAAAAAAAAAGATCTCAGAACAAATGAACAAATCCAGAAACACAACAACGAAAGCAGAGCTTCTGAAAGGAAACGGAACGTCCTAAATCCCGGAAGTCACTATATGTTATGAAACTAATTGTGTCTGATTTTTAATTATTTATTTATAGTTGATTTATTATGGGTTTTTTTTGTATGTCTGTTTTTTTATGTGGACATTTCAAATACACAAGACTGTCCAAAAGCCTTTTTTAAATTGTATTACTACAATGCAAATAACAATATTTAGCAATCCGGTATTAAGGGTATTCCCTTTCCCTTAAGCTTGCAAAACACGACAGCAGAAGAAGGAGAAGATATTAACGAAAGCGAGCAGACGCGAACCATTAGGGAATACCCGTACTATCGGATGTGATGCAAACACTTTACCTTGCTAAACATTGTTGTCATTTGTATTGTAGTAAAAGAATAAAAATGCTGTTGGACCGTTTCATGTATTTAAAATGTCCTCATAAAGAAAACAGTAATAAATAACTGTAAAAAAATCAGACACGATTGGTTTTATATTACGTCCTTTTCTGTTAGAAGCCGTGTTCCAAGTTTCTGGTTTTGGGCATTTGTAACGGGGTTGGTTTTTTTTTGGTAATTTGCACCCGGATTTGCTGTTGTTTTTCGTGATTTCCTGTTGTGTTTCTTGATTTGCTGTTGTTTTTCAGTATTTGTCCATTTGTAGTGGGATTCGTTGTTGTTGTATCTTAAATGTCAGCCTGTCTTGCACCTCTAGGCCACGGTAGATTCCCCCTACAGAAGAAATCAAAACACAATATTTCTTTTGATTTCAACTGATGGTCTCATTATTTCTAAACTTTTTCATTTGACTTGAATGGTGGGTGAATTTGGCATTAATCAGATATACTTGGAAAACCTCGAGTTGTCTTTTGTTTTAACCCTTGTGCCATCTTATGGGGTCCAGATGACCCCACTCTTGGGGTCATTATTGACGTGTTACCCCTACCATGACAAAGGTGGAAAAAGTTGGAGAGGATTTCATGTAATCCATGGACACCAGTGAAGATTACAAATCATTAAAGAAAAAAGGTTCAAAGCACTGTCTAGTGGGTCTAGATGACCCAACTCCCAATGTTAACAAGGGAGTTAGATAGCACAAGGGGTTAAAGGCTCTGAAATAAAGACTTGCCAGTTTTTATCTTCTTTGGTAAGTAATAGTAGCCACATGGCAGTGACGTGCGGTGAGGTTAATGGCTGGTGAGGCACTGACGTCATCAGTCAGATTTACAAATACATGAACCATACTGAGTAACTTATTCACCATTTGATTGACAACAGTTAACGTGTTTTGTTTAAAATATCATTTCAACATGTTTTTTTCATATACAAACTGCAGCATAGAAAAAATCACAAACGTTATTATCGTCTTACCTTTACTTGTAAATAAAGTCCATACGCCGCTCCTTCTGAAGAAAATGACTTGCCGCTTGCTATCACTTCTTCTATTATTTTTTAGCGTCATAATCTCAGGGCTCACCGGCGCCCCCTAACATGAGGCACTAGAACTTCTGGCCTCACCCGGCGGCTTTTTTGCCGGCGTTTAGCGCTCAGCACAGGAAACACGTCCCTCACATACAGTTATTTATAAAAACAAACACTGAACATCATATACATCGGCTAAATTATGTAAACTCAGCTCATATAGTACGAGTGATTGAACTGATATACAGAGAGACAGCAGTACCGTCTGACTACATAGGTATTGCGCAATCCAAGGTGAGGCTCAGCGGGCTGGTGCCTCATCGCACGTCACTTCTCAGTATCTGAACGGCAAATGCGGAAATTCAGCGATTTTGAAAAGAAAAAACACCCAAAAATGGTACATTTAAACGGAAGGACAAATTACTGATTAAATATAATAATTGAATTTATTTTTTCCTCTTTTCTTCCCATAATGACAGGTGAGGCTGTGCCTCACCTGCCTCTCCTGACTGCACGTCACTGCCACATGGGTAGTTAATGTATGCGCCAAATTAGTTATGTTTATTGGACCTCCTGGGGGGTATTCCAGGAAGCATGTTTAAACTACCCTGACTTTAAGCCTGAACTCTGGCTGAAATCCGCCTGAACTCGCTTACTTTGTGTATATCGGTTCCAAAAGACCGGATATGAGTTGGCGTAATTACGCTCGACTTGGTAACCCTGGGTTAATGCTCGTGCACGGCGTGTACATAAAGACATTCCCGATGGATCGCTGATTTCCAGAGTCACCATGGAAACGCGTGGTGGAAAAAAAAAGCGCTACACTTCAGTGAGACGGAGTCAGAGATTTAAATGACGTGTCTGAAGATTATACGTCCATCAAAAAAGTAACACGACTGCATCAGTAAAAGAAAGAGTTTCTGCTTTCCATTTCCATTTTCCTTGTGACGCATATATATATAACTTATCCAATTTTGCCAACTTAAATGAATTACTTCTATTGGTAACAAGTAATTGAGTTAAATTTATTCAACCTAATTTCTTATGTCTATAAATCTCAATAATTGTTTATACAACTCAAATTTACATATGTATCTAACTAAATGTCATATTACTCAAATTCAATTAATATTTTTTCCACCTTAGTTAATTATAATTCTTTAACTCATATGTCTAAGTTTGAGCCGGAAGATATACTCATTTGTATAACAATAAAAAGAACGAAACAATATGCACACTCTGTGAATGACCTTTTGCACTCTGCAAAAGAAATTTCCATCATTGTCACTACAATGCCAGATGGTAGGGCTGCTATATAAACTCATCATCCTCTCCCTCCCTTTCACTCATGGAGCAAAGACTTAAGCACAGTAGGACAAAATAACTTGGCAAAACAAAGTAAAACAGCTAAACAACCAAACACATTTGGTCAAAAACCCACCCTTAAACCCAAATCCGTCCAGACAGGCAAAGGGAATTGTATCCCACAATCCTTTGCGGTGCCGACCTAACAGCAGCACCAAAGTTACACCTACAGTACTTAATTAAATTCATTTGAATAAAAGTAAAAATAAATGTCTGAAAACTACGTGTTATTTTTAAGCTGACTTAACAAAAAAAGATTTGTCTTAACTGAAGCAAATAATTAAGTTAGATCAAAGTAAAAAAGTTTATTTTTCCAACATCCATATGTGGTCTTATCACCCTCTCACAGTGGAAAAAGTATTATCTGAGCTTTTTCATCCACTAAATCATCTTCAAATGGACACGCCATGCTGTTTCACCTCTCTGAAAACAAACTAATCTTCAACTAAACCTGCTCCATACCAGGTTTAGTTCAGAGCTTGAGTTACTATGGCAACTTGACCTACCCTGAAACATACCTGGTATACTGGTACCGAAAGCTGAGGTTATCAACTTTTTTAGCCTCAAACTTACCGTGGGAGCTAGCATAACCTGCTTTATGGAATACCCCCCTGTTGGTGAATTTCTTTTGTCTTTAATGCTCTTCTTTGCGCGTGAGGTATATGTAAAGTAAAGGTGACGTAAACGAGTGCAAGCGGGCCTGAGTATAATAGTGCTATAATTTGGCCGGTGACTCAAAAATTAGATCTCAGCCGGTGTTCAGGTATTTCAGTTAGTTGAAGTTCCACAAAAAAACAATAAAGTGCACTACAAATTCAGAAATAAATATTTAAATCTAAACACCCTGCTGATAATTACACATTTCTGTTACAGAGCATTCAAATTTGACAAACATACCATATTTTCCAGGCTATGGAGTGCCCCTGAGTACAAGCCACACACCCCTAATTTATAAAGGATGAACCATTTTGTGACTACAAACAGCCTCAGCGAAGGTGAAGTACACAGCATTTTAGCTTATTTAATTGATCACGCCCATAAACAGCTAAACAGCATGGACCTCACTTCTGCTTACAGGCCCTCAGTCATGGTGAGGAACTTTACACCCACAATTCCCCACTTCCCATGAGTCTTAGGGGCTGAAGGCGTCTGGAGCAGGTTTAGTTGAAGATTAGTTTGTTTTCAGAGAAGTGAAGGAGCATGACGTGTCCATTTGAAGATGATTTAGTGGATGAAAAAGCTCAGATAATACTTTTTTCACCGTGAGAGGGTGATAAGACCACATATGGATGTTGGAAAAATAAACTTTTTTACTTTGATCTAACTGAAGGCTAACCCCCAGGTCGCCACACTGTGTTGTAGATTGAGGATTTATATGTGCTGAAATCGCGCGCATGTCTAAGAAGGAGGAGGGAGCTGCAGCGGAAGGAGGGGAGAGCGCGAGTGAGAGCGAGAGCAGGGAAAGTGTGTTGGGGGTGTGTGTTTCTGTTTGTTATACAGAGTGAAAGAGAACTGTAGTAAAAGAAGGTTTCCCCCAGAAGAAGATGAATGATTCTTTATTAACCCGCTCTGGAGGCTCTGAGGGTCCAAACAGGGAAGTGAACAACCGAAGGAAGATCCGCCTTCAACGGAGAGGAAAGAAAGAAAAAAAGTAATGCAAGAAAGGTTCAACAAATGATATATTGACAAAGAAAGACGGTACACAGAAAGACTTTTCAAAGTTTTGATGATATATGAGCTTTGAACATACCAGCAAAAGTCACTGAGAGCAGCAGTGACTTATAAGCACCCCTCTGCACAGAGGCAAGCGCTGCGCAGCGCGTGCGCCAGAAGTTTTCTTCCACTAAAGTGACATACCATAACACGGCACTACTAGGCCTTGTTTAAAAACCAAACATTAACCATTTGATTTTAACTTGAAAGCTGCGTCATAGGCCGCATTTACACTGCATGGTTCAAGTGACCCAATTTTTTCCTCTCATGTGGCACAGATCGGATATGACCGGTGAACGTGTAAGCAGGAAAAAAGCGCATGGATTCAGTTTTTCTCAGATCGGATACAGGCCTCACTCATAAGTGGAAATAAATCGGATACGTGCATTTGCGTGTGCCATGTAAGCAGACAAATCGGATATCCCCAGTAAATGCGAGTCGTACGTCAGTGACGTCAACTCAGGACACCATCAACTGAGATCACATGACTTATTAAGGTATTAATAAGATTTTGCTGTTTTAGGACAGCTGGAGCCCAATCAGCGTGTTATCAGCCTCAGGCTTCAGACCTTAGTCGGAAACCGCTCTAATTTCCGGTCTGGTCCCGGTCGGGACGCAAACGGTAACTAACCAAGTGGGACACCGTTGCTCTGGAACAGGCTAGAAGCAGTTTGTTTCTTAGCTTGGATCAAAATGTTAGTACAACACAACATCTGCAAACACTTCCTCATTCAAAGCTCAGAGAGAGCACATCCCCTGCGCATCCCCTCTCCTGCGCCTGCCTCATCCTGGAGCGCCCAAGGCAACGCCTCCTTCCATCGCAGCGTTGCCTCCATGACAACCGCAGTCATACAAAAGAAACACAACAAAAAGGGGGGGGGGCAAGCTTTGCTTGTTTCTTTTTTGCCATGCTAAACGTTTGCCATTTGGACCAACACGCATCTTCTAAATGTGCTTTTATTACTGTTATGATTATTATTAACGGCCTGCTCGCTCATAACTTTTTAAACCCGTGTGGTCAGTGCTCAGGTCCACGGAAGGCGCAAATACTGCTGCGTAGTCCTCAGAACGTCTACGTTTGATTCATTTGTTTCAGCATTGTATAGTGTAAATGCAAAAATCAAATACGGGTCACTGTTAAAAGATGACGTAAGCAGGCTGTCAAAAAAAATCGGATATAGTCAGAAAATTGGATTTCGGCATCAAGACCTGCAGTGTAAATGCAGCCATATTGTAGTGGCGGTCACATGCGCGTTGGGTCTAATGGCACCAAAGGATTGTGGGATGCGGCCAACGGCTGAGCATGGGTGTTTCTTTTTGTTGCACCATGACTGAGGGGTCTAGGAGTAGAAGTAACGTCTATGCTGTTTGGCTGCATGTGGGTGTGTCAAAATAAATGGATTTGTTGTCAGAAATGAGATTTTACATTCAGCTACCTCTCTGAGACTGTCAGAGGCAGAAACACAAACATCGTCTTCCCCATGTCCCACACCTACCTTATCTGCTCTAGCGGCCATTAGAGAAAATGCATGGATTAGCCACATCATTGAATGAGCCGCAGCGTTGAAAGCGTGTGACAAAAGTAACGGCTTATAGTCCAGAAAATACGGCAGTTATTTGATTTATATCATGATATATTTTGTCAAGTTATTGATTATGCCTCACATGAAAGGGGAAAGCATCCACAGAGTGTTCCAAGCAGGCAGGCATTCACACACCATTCAGACGCACTTCTCCGTTTTGTTCTGTTTTATTAACCAATTTCTTAAGAGGTTTAAACAGTCTTTTTAATGGGAAGGTGCCTGATAACGTATTGTGAAAAACCTGAACAAGACAATATTTGATCAGTTTAAAATAATAAATATAACAATAAATATATAACATTAATCAAGAGTTAATACATGGCTCCATAATTAACTCAACTTAAACAATTAATTTATTAAAAGTTAACTTCAAAATTACGAGAATTCCTTGAAAATACAGCAATATTTACATATATTTCATATATAACTGTGCTCTTATTGATGACATTTAATGAAAGGTTAAACAAACATTTGCGCTGATGTGGAAGCGCATAGCCGGCGCTTAAGCGCCGGCTATGCGCAATCTAAATGATTGTTAGATGGTTTAACGTGCCCATTTACCCTCACTACGCCATCTTTACCCTACTAGACATATTCTATCATCCATCCATTTCCTTTACCTGCTGTACCTTTTTATGGGGTGAAGGCGGGGTACACCTTGAAAAAGTCGCCAGCCTGTCGCAGGGCTTGATTTATCCCAGCTTTTGATGACTCCCACTTTTACATTTTTTTTCTCCTTGTCCTAGCCAACAGCTGAAGCTGTTGAGCTAAAGGCCTCTTGTGTTGGACATATTTTACTGTTACAACAGGGAAAGGTTGTGGATCTTCTGACACTCAAGGTGTACTTGTATAAACCCCACCTTTTGGGATTGAAGCTAAACTTTATTTATATTGATCACATTTGTACCCTTTTTTTTGTTCATAGTAGTAGGTTTAGGGGCTGTCATCTGGACTTAGTTTTTAAAGTTGGAAGACTTTTCACCTCTTATCAAAGAGGCTATGTCAATTCTGAAATAGCTGGTAAAAGAGCTGGTATATATGCGCTCATGCGGGAGAAGTCAGACCTGAAACTGGATGGTATTGTCAACTTAACCTACATGGTTTTGGGTCGTTAAGAGTCCTTTGTCCTCAGCTGGGGGTTGGGGAGCCAGTGACTCCCTCCCCAAACTGGTCACCCCTTTCAGCTGTTAACGACCCAGGTGGAACTGGTTCGGTTTGTTTGGGTTTCAGAACACTGCCGTAGATGGATGGAAGAATAAACCTGAGACCACCATTCTTATTAAGAGAAGGTTTATCCTTCTTGACATAGATGGCTTCTTTCACTCCTCGCTCAAACCATCCTTTCTCTCTAGCTAGAATTCAGACTTCACCGTCCTCGAATGAGTGGTTTGTGGCCTTCAGGTGGATATGCACGGCAGACTCAGGTCCACTTGGGTTGGCTCTGCGATGTTGGTAAAGCCGCTTGTGTAGTGGTTGTTTGGTTTCTCCTTTTTTTGTTGTTGTTGGACCAGACGGAAAGGAAGGACGAAAAAAGGGAGGGATGTTGGAGACAGGGCACAGAAGAAAGGGGGGAAGGGGAATTAAGGAAATCTGCAGGATGATTATAAAGGTGGTAAATCATTAAGCAACAAGATGCTGGAGGATTATCATCATTACTGTCTGGTGTTAAGGGGCGGGATTACAAACATACTGTTGACTTCAAAAATCTTCACATACAATCATGTCAACATGTACTCAAAAAAACTGCAGTTCACACACACACACGCACACACACCCACCAACCCCCCCCCCCACACACACACACAAACACACACATGTAAAGCAGTTCATTCTGTCACACACCACTGTGCAAAGGTGAGCTGACACCTGTGCTCAGGTGGGTGTTTATGTTCAGCTGAGGTGGATAATGGAACACACTTCTTCAGTTTCAGCATTTGGACAGTTCTCTTGGTTCTCGTAAAGACACATAAAGTTATTCTCCTCCTTCCTTTGGTTAGCCCTGCAGTGAACCCAGACCCTCATTATGTAGCGGGCCGTTTGCTCAGTTTGTCTGCAAAACTTTAGATATATGCTAACACTTGCTAAACAGGACTATCTGATGATGCAGGTCTTTAAATTAGATCAATGTAACCTCAACAAAGCATGTTTATAAACCATTTTATGATGCAGCACTATTTATTCATGAAAATGGAGGAAGTGCGTAAGACTTAATGGTCAAACCCATAATTCACTGGTCTATTTTATGACACTTGCTTTACTGGGGTTTACAGCCAAAATCTTTAATACAATTTACTCCAATATTCCTACCAGCCTTTTGCTAGGTTTGTGCAGCTTTTAAACATAATCATTTCAGACTTTTTTTTCAATTATTCTTAAAATCTGTAAGTTGAACTGAATATATTATTTATTATTATATCTATTAAAAGGGAAGCCCCTTTTTTGTTGGACAAAAACATGACTTAATGATGATCATTTATCATCCTTAACATGAAATTTGATTTCACTTCTTCAGAAGTGACAATATCATGACTGTAACAAAATAAAACAACAGTTTTATTAAACTTTTTTTTGAAAATGTAACAATGATGAATGGAAACTTAATGTGCCTTTCGAACGACTGTGTGTGAATGTTTACAACTGATTAAATTAGAGTCTGAAGACGGTTTGAGATAAATAGTGTATAGTTTAAAAAAAGCAACATGAGTCAAGCAGATATATGGGCCGGAACAACAGACACCCTAAGTGACTTGTTTTAAACTCATCTTTCTCATTCCATCTGCTTTGTCTCCCCTTAGGCCGGCTTTACACTGCAGGTCTTGATGCTCATATCCGATTTTCTGACTATATCCGATTTTTTTGACGACCCGCTTACATCATATTTTAAAAGTGACCCGTATCTGATTTTTGCATTTACACTATACAATGCTGAAACTATCAAACGTAGACGTTCTGAGGACTACGTAGCAGTATTTCCGCCCTCCACGGACCTATTTTTCGGACTTTTGTGATTGCGGTTGTCATGGAGGCAACGCAGCAACGGAAGGAGGCGTGGCCCTTGGGCGCTCCTGAGGGGACGCATGGGGGAGTAATAATGAAGGCTGGCCTGTTCGGCCGTCTTATGTGCTTTCTCTGAGTTTTGAATGAGGAAGTGTTTGCATACGTGCTGTACTAACAGTTTGATCCAAGTGTTGAACCTTTCCTGCGCGATGACTTCTCTTTTCTGATCGTGTTCAGAAACACACGGGAGATTTCCTCGGGGTTCTCTTTTCCGTTCTGAACCTTCAGCCTCCAGAGTGGGTTAAGAGACTCCGAAACTTTTGGGCGAGACACTATTTGTAATTTACGGTTCTCCGACAGTCCCCTCAGCGCTCACACCCCCGCGCTCACAGGAGAGAGGGGGGCTCTCTCCTTACACACACACACACACACGCAAGCACGCGTGCGCGCGCTCACACACACACATGGTCCCGATCATACACGCCCCCCAAAGAAATAAACGGCTTCTAGCCTGCTGTTCCATAGCAACGGTGTCCCGCTTCATTAGTTACCGTTTGCGTCCGGACCGGGACCGGACCGGACCGGACATAACAGCGGTTTCCAACTACGGTCTGAAGCCTGAGGCTGAAAGGTAACAGCTGACAGCAAAATCAGCGCACAGAAAGCACCTCAATAAGTCATGTGATCTCAGTTGGTGGTCTCCTGAGTTGCCATCACTGACGTACGACTCGCATTTACTGGGGAATATCCGATTTGTCTGCTTACATGGCACACGCAAATGCACGTATGCGATTCGTTTCCGATTTATTTCCACATATGAGAGAGGCCTGTATCCGATCTGAGAAAAACGGAATCCATGCGATTTTGTCCTGCTTACACATTCACCGCTCATATCCGATCTGTGCCAAATGAGAGGAAAAAATCGGAATTGGGTCACTTGAACCATGCAGTGTAAAGGCGGCCTTAGTTTCTCTCTTTGTTTCATTGTTTTTTCAGACAAGTTTTAGTTCCTGCCATCACACCTGGTACCCTGCCTTTCGGTGTTTTTTTTGCCAACAGTTCCTTGGATTCAAGAAAACTTTTCTTTTGTTGCTTTTTCTAACCTTGAGGTGAACTTGTATACTTTTGGAGTTTGAGGTCAGGTTTTCCTAGTGTAGGTCGAAAAAGGGGAATTCTTTTCATTTATTTATTTTTCTGATACTTTATTCATCCCTCAATGGGGAAATTCTTTCTCCGCATTTGACCCATCCCCTGGGGGAGCGATGAGCTGCAGCTGAACTGCGCTCGGGAGGCGGTAGCGTTAAGGGTCTTGCCTAAGGACCCTCACTGAGTGATGTTAACTGCTCGTCATTGATATGGTAATTGTCCCCAGTACCATTGTTTCTTCCCCTCTGGGAATTGAACCCTGGATTCCTGCATGGTAGCCTCTCACCTTACCAACCGAGCTACTCAGCTACACGTCAATTCTAACGTGTGTCGATCAGCTGAGGTCTGAGTGTACTAAAGCTATGGGGGAGTCAGACCCCCACTGGGAAATGTTGCTCCCTCTATGCAGTCAAGGAAACCAGCAAATTATTTGGCTCAGGCAGTTGAACAGGTTGTTTAATGGTCGAAAGGTCATTGGTTTGATCTTCGCTCCACTACCCTTTCTGCCTCCAGTGTTGCTCCACTGGTGTGTGAATGTGCATAAATGATCCTGGTGATGGTCAGAGGGGCCGTAGGCGCGAACCGGCAGCCACGCCTCTGTCAGTCTGTCCCAGGACAGCTGTGCATCAGTAGCTACCATCACCAGGTATGAATGAGGAGTAAATGAATAATGGACACAATGTAAATGCTTTTAGTGTCTGGAAAAGCGCAGGTAAATTTAATCCATTATTACTATTTTACTTTACAGATTCTGTTGAGTATTAGTTTATGTTCCAATGCAAAACTCATTTTACTTCAAGTTTTTGAATTTTTAAAAATTTATTTTCAGAAAACTCAAACCTCTTTAACAGCTACTGAGCCACACTGCTTCCAATTGGACGTTTTGGAAACCACTCTGTTCGCTTCATCTGGGCCAACAGAACCCAGTCCTTTTCCAGTTTGGTAATGAGGTGGGAACCCGCTATTCAGACAGTTGGTGAATCATTTCCAGTTCGGCTGTTGTAGAACTAAACGTTGAATGATTCAGAAAAACAATAATAGCAACAATGAATTTATGTTTGATGACAAGGACCTAAATGCTGTCACTGACAACAAACCCTAAAAGGGTTATCAAAGGCACATAGAGCCAGGCAATAAGTTTGAGCTGTTGAAAAGCTGAGGCTCTTTGCACTGCAGTGAAAAGGGACTGACGGCCACGTAATGGGTTTTATTTATTGGTACTTCCTCCGTGATTTTAACATGGTTCATTTGTGATACATGTGAGAAAACTTTACGTAAAGATCACAACTTTTCTCACTTTTTCCACATATATTCACGTACGACCAATTTTCCTCTGTGCAATATGTGCAGAATGTTCGTAGTGGCTGTGTGACACGGTCTTTACCTCAATGATGGCATTGACATGTATGATCATGTTGGTGTTGACCAAATGCAAGTACTTACATATATACAGTATTTGCGAAGTACTGTGTAAAAAACTGCCATGAACTGTCTGAAGCTTTAAAAAGCAGATTCATGGCTGCTTCCAGCTGCTGATCTTCAGCACCTCATAAAGGTCACCTGAATCAGCGGATGGCGTCTGCTGTAATCTAAACCTGGCATGTATCCGAACGTCCTCCAAAACTCAAGGTGTGCGGACACGCTGTACTCAAAGCAATATCTGTGTCAGAGTCATCAGAAAAAGTGCCCTGGTGGCTCTCTGAGGAGAGGGAGGCCCAGATATGTAACCCCCTCCACTTCCTCACGTCCTCAGTGGAGAGTGCAGGTGCAGGTATGTGGGCCGGGCGCTGTCCTGTATACACCCAAGGTCTTATAGAGGATTTCGGAGCAGGGTTCTTTGTGTGGCTGAGGAGTCTTAAAGCTGTGTTTTTGTCAGAACTGGAACGTTCTGATGCTTCTCTAATGTGTAAAACATTCAGAGGACAGAAAGCTTTGTCCCATTTCTTGAAGAGACAATTTTCAAACCTAGAAACGTTCGCAGCAATCGACAAACAAGTTATCAAACTTAGTCATGCTTTATTTGTGTGAAAGTTGTGTTTTTAATGTTTTAACATGTCATTGTGGTATTTGTCTGATGATGGAGGACTCTTATAAAGGAAAAATTAAGATGAAAATTCAATTTCTGATTATTTCTTTATTCAAATTGTTGTGAATCAGGAGCAGATGAAAAAATTGCAACAACAATTGGCAACAAGCTCCATTCCAATGCACGCTTGCAGACAAACAAATCCATTTAAGTCTTTGCTTTCCTCGTCTGAGCTGGAATCTGGATCAAAACTGAACGACTGGACAGCTCCGACAATGCTCGCCATTGTTGGAGCACTGCTAATGGTAGCTTGGGGTTGTTAGGGGCTGTAAGCTAGCGAGAAAGCATGTAAACAAAGAGCTCTCAGCAATAGAAAGGTGAGGGAGGGTGGGGTTGCTCTGTGCTAACGGTCCACAACCCAGAGGTGATTTTCTAATGAACTCCCACCGCTCTGCAGAAACTTTGTCCTAGAAACAGAAATACTTTTTTCATTTAGGCTAAAAGCAGCATCACTATAACTAAAAGACCACAAGGAAGAGTTTGAAAATAGATCAGAATGTGATCTGAGAGGGTCTTTTAGTCAGTTTTCCCCTGCACACACACTGATTTAAAAAGCTTCCCTGTTTTCTGTTTTCGAAGGAATTGACTTTAGGCAGAGAATATTTTATCACATTCCAGTAGTTCATTTAGAGAAAAACCTAAATACTGTATAAATATGTCTAGAATTGTATCGGTACATTTGCAATTCTTTTCAAACACGCCTCACAGGAGTGACACGTTTACAAAGTTTAGTATCAAATTTCTCACCGGGAGTCTTTCAGAGGTTGGATATCTGTGGGCGGAGTCTCCCACTGTAAACCTCACTGAGCTCCTCCGCTAGGTTTAAAACCTCCGACTTTAATTGCTGACACCAGGGTGTGGCAGCTGCTAAATTGACATGAAATGATTATAATTTCACTCTCCGTTCTTTTTCTGTTGTCTATCTGGAACATTTCTGACCCCTCAGCAGTAGGGAAGGCCCAGCAGCGTCTCCACTTTCTGAGAATACTCAGGAGGAACAACCTGGAGAAGACGCTGCTGGTGACCCTCTATAGAGCCACCACAGAGAGCGTCCTGACGTACCGCATCACAGCCTGGTATGCAGGATGCTCGGCCACAGACAGGAAAGGGCTGCAGAGGTTGATCAACTCTGCTCCCCCCTGCCCCGCCTAGAGGACATCGCCAGCCCTCGCTACACGGGCAGCGCCAAACAAATGATCAAGGTCTCCCCCCAAACCAACCACCACCTGTTCCTACTGCTACCGTCAGGCAGGCGGTACAGAACACACAAGGCTCGCACCAACAGACTGAAGAACAAAATATGAACCCTACAAAAACAATAAAAAATACTAACTGTATACCATCCATGTTCCAAATAATGGTTATGTGCAATACATGTATGTAGGTATGTACAGTTCAGATCCAAAGTTTGGACACCGCTTCTTATTCCAATGAATGAGATTTTTGGTCTGTCCTGTATATATGTATATATCCATAGTTATATGTACATTACATCTACATATATTTATATTACATACACATATATGTATATTTAATAACCTTAAACTAAACCTGCTCCAGACCAGGTTATGTTCAGAGCTTGAATTGCTATGGCAACTTGACCTACCCTGAAACATACCTCCATTTTATGAAGCGAAAGCAGAGGTTATCCGCTTCCTTAGCCTCAAACATACCGTGGTAACTAGCATAACCTGCTTTCCGGAATACCCCCCTGGATTTTCGTTGTGACACGGTTCTTGTGTAACAATGATATTTAAGGATTTCTCATTCTGATTCAGATCTACAGCTTTTTTTAGGATCCCTGTTGAACATAACGTTAAAAAATACAAAATAACCCGATTCTCGAGTCAAATTCGCTTTGGCCGTCTCTCCTTTGCTGCGCAGCGAATTCGCTGTTAAAAAAAAATGTGTTCATAGCTCGACGCCCAGCCACATGTGGGATGAGCAACTGGAGAAAGAGAGTCATGGTTTAGAATCCACATAACATATGAAGACTGGACCAACTCTCCAGCATCCTTACAGAAATGAGGATGTGGCCCGGAGTTCAGTTACCGGAAAAGCCGGAAAAGCACAAGGAAAAAAAAAAAAAAATCGCTTATTTTACAGATTACACTTTTAAAACTAAAAGAAATCCAGTGTTTTGGTTTTCCATTGGAGGCACCAGAGAAAACCTCATCTTGCTGTGGAAGTAAATCTTCTAAACGACAAAAGGGAGTGAAGAAGACGAATGGATGGTAACTTAAACCAGCAATGATGCTGACTTAGTCTTTCCTTCTAAATCAAAGCTAATGAAGAGTGTACATCTCTCCCTGTGCAAAATGCTTACTCAGCACCTCATCAACTTTCTTATTAGTACATAAATAGACAACAGCATGTAGAAGAATGTGCTGCTTTACAGATATGACATTTACAAAATAACTAATGTGTTGAATGATGGAGCCACGGTTTTTAAGTTAAAGCTAATAAAACGACCTATTTGTCACCGCTTTGGGATGATCCATCTGATAACCGTTCATTCCAGGATTTAGACTGACATGTTGGAACTAGTTCTTCGAATGGCGGCAGAGAATGAATGTTCCACTGAGGCTGTTTTCCTCACAGCTGGGCCGTGGAACTGGTTTTTGTCTGTATTCATCATGTTGCTATAGCTGTGCCTCTCATGCAGCCAGACAGCGATTCAGGACATGCATGGAGTTCACAACAGCTCTTCATCATCCAAAAAGACATTTGAAAACTGTGGGTTTGTTCAGCAGTGTGGGTTTAGGAAAAAGATTATTCTTGGAGGAAGAAGCAGGGACAGACCCACTGTAGGACATACAGTTTAGAAGCTGTTTACTGAGGGTGCAACGGTACACGTAGTTATACCGAACCGTTTCGGTGCAGCAATTTCGGTTCGGTTCACTTTTGTACCGTTTTCGGTTTTCCTTTTTTCTTTTTGTTGTTGTTGTCCCCCCCAAATGTATTAACTTTGCGCCGAGGAGGAACTAGTGTTAACTGTGGGTTTCTGCCGAGACGCTATGTTGTGGAATGATTGTGTGCTGAAGCATGTGTCTGCCAATGAGTTGGTGTCTGCGTGTGTGCAGGACAGAGGAGAGGGTGGGGGGGCAGAGCGCACAGCGCAACAGCATGTGTGTGAGCTTGCTCAGGGTGTGTTGCTCAGTTTGTAAGAACAGTAATAAAAAATGTTAGTCTCCTCCAAAAGAACGGAGACTGGTTCTTATATTAACCCACTCTGGAGGCTCTGAGGGTCCTGAACGGCGAAGTGAACCCCAGAAGGAAGATCCACCTTGGACCCTGGAGAGGATCTCCTCTGCATTTTCCAACCACGGTCAGAAACGTCATTGCAGTTCACGTTCAACAGCTATTAGGTGAGGGAGGTGACCGTGAGCATGTCAACAGTATCAGCTTGGCTGACGCAGACGTGAGGCCAGAGATGCTTATGCTCTCCTGTGTGGGAAAACTTTGGCTTTGTTGTCAGCATCCATGAAGGAAAAAGACCGTTGGATAAGTTGAATGCTGTGTGTCGACATTGTTACACGAAGAAAAGCGTATGCAACAGTAACACATCTGATCTGTTAACGCACTTAAAACCGCATCACCCGACTGTAACAGTCAGGTCTACAAGATTATAAGATTATTAAACCCAAAGTTTTGGGTTCCTGACAGCTAATGGTTGTATTATTTTATATAGCAGATCACCTACATGGGTCAATTTTATTTATTGTTATATAAAACCAACAAATGCATTTTACAAGACATTTTTTCTGCCTTTTTGTACCGAAAAAATGGCAGCAAAAATGACAATCAGAAGTAATCTATATAATATAACATCCAAAAAGGACATCAACAAATTCTGAACCAAACCGAATTGAAATGTTAGTGTACCGTTACACCCCTACTGTTTACTGTGAAGCAGATTGAGTACAAATCACTGTCTGCATGTGCCTCTTTGGTCTCTGTGCTTAATCATGTTTCAGTAAATAAATAAGACATTTTCATGCTAACGGCTGCAGCTTTTAGAAAAAGACAATCACAGTTTTGCTGTTTCTTGAGGACGGCTCATTCAGGTTTTGTTGGGCCTGATCCAATATCCGAGTCATTTAATGGATTGGATTTTTCTGTGCTTTTCCAGACGCTTACAGTTTGTTTCCGTTATCCCTTTACTCCTCATTCATACTTGGTGGTGGTAAGCCACTGATGCACAGCTGCCAGTGTGCGCCGGCAGCCCCTCTGGCATTCATGCACATTCACACAACAGTGCAGCCACGCGGGACGAAAAGCGGGGTTCGAACCGCCAGCTCTTCGATCTTTGGCCAACCCGCTAAACATGTTGCCCATGTGATTTTGAGAATCTGCCGATACAAGGTCCAATCCGATACTTTTGAATGACGTTAAAATAAAAACAAATCTAATAAACAGATCCCAGTTTTTTTCCTGTTTTTATTTTATCAACATCCTTTTATCATGTAACCCGTACACAGAGCACTTCTGTGAAAAAGTAGCTTCAGCAATCAGGTAAAAATGCTGCAACTGTTAACTAGTAAAAATAATTAGATTATTGGTCATGTGAGAAAGTTTGATGACTTTAGCTTTAGTATCTTTAAAACTATAGAACTTTTTTTAATCGGACGTGATTCCTATCTTCATTAAAAATTCTTAACAATCAATGATGACATTCTTTCAAAAGTGTTTTTGTCACAGAAAGATGATGACAAATATTTAGCTCATATCAATAGAACCATATATTACTTTCGGTTTGATTTTTTGGAGAATATTGGTTTCTGTATTTTAACCTCTTCAGACCTGGCATCCACATGCGTGGACATCACATTCTTACCACAGTAGTTCATTCTGCTTAACTGGAGCCCTGAGAAGAGAATTTAAAAAAGGTCTTAAGGGGTTAAATCCTCTTTTCCTGAAGCTGCAGCGTCTCTGTCTGTCGGCAGCAGGAGAGCGCCGTTCTCCTTAAAAAGAAACAAAAACCTGATCTTTTTTCTGTTCAAAGATCTTTGTAGGTCACTCTTTGCGTTAAGACAACCCAATAGAGACACTTGCTGTCAGTTCAAAACATTTTTTAAAGTTATTGATCCTGCTTTGATGACCTGATTTTGGCCCCTCCTGCTCAAACCAGCGCTGCAGTACATTGTGGTGATCTCTCCATGAGATGCAGACTTCTAGTAGAGTATTTGTCTGGAATAATAAGTTTGAAATATAAAACACTGATCATGATTGCAATGAAGTAAATGTCTGATCTCTGAGTGGGTGGAGTCAAAAAAATAACATGGAGGAGAAGCTGATTAATACAGTTTTTTCTCCTATACTTTAGTGGAAAAAAGGGGTAGCTGTAGCTCCTCCCACCCCTGAAATCACCTGACTTTTAGAAACGCGAACAGCAGCGAATTTGAATTCCGACTTGTGTTTGATGTGAACGCAGCATTAGAAGTGCGGTTCCTGCACAGGTTTAACAGAGCGAATGTCACTCAGTAGGACCCACATCTGTTGGTGTCTCTGTGCCGGCAGGAAAAACCCATCTGAGGCCTCAGCTGGGTCCAAAATGGCTTTTCTGTGATGTGAGAAATGAACGAGGACACCATAACCTTTGCTGAACAACTACAGCACAACTATATACGAGCAAACAGCTTCATGCAGGTGGAGATCAGACTCACGCACCCTTTTAATCACAAGACAACGTGCAGAAACAACAAGACACCAGGAGCGTTTCCCCCACCAGCTCAGCCTCACACTTACCGATAGTGATTTGACTGACGCAGCTATAAAAGGTTCCTGAGGAGATGTGGCTGCTGCTGCTGGGTTCGTGGTCTGTGAGAAGCAGAGATACATGAACAATCAATGTCCCTTCGTAACAATCACGAACATATTAGAACATACTTCTGCAGATATAACAACAAACGTATATATGGGAGGTTATTTTCACCGGTTTCAAATGTGTGTGAAAAGCACCTGGACCAAATGCTGCAGCAGGTGGATGGAGAAAAGTACAACTTAAAGACCCACTCTGGTCAGAATGGTGTTTTGAACATGTTTTCTGGGGATTGAGGACATATATGAAGAGAACTATGCTTCAAACTGCATTACTGAGTATTTCTTCATTCCAATTTTGGGGAATAAGTAGCAGTTGGAAAAATAACTATTTGTGATGAAGAAAATACGCTGGGCGGGGCCACAAGGACCAATAGTCCCGCCCACAACTCAGAGGGGAATTTCTATTGAACTCCTGCCGCTCTGCTGAAGCAATGTCCAGAAAAAAGCAAACAGGTTTTTCGATTTTGCCTAAAAACTGCATCATCATAACTAAAAGGCCGCTTTGTAAATAGATCCAAAGTGGGATCTGAAATGTTCAGGCTGAAGCCAAAGTGAGAAACGAAAAAATAAATAAATAAATAAATAAAAAACTTTAACCCTGCAAGATCTGATGGTCTGGAGGCATCAGAGTTCAGTTTTTCCATACCAACTGTTAGTCTACTTAGACCAGGGGTCGGCAACCTTTACCCAGTCAAAGAGCCAATTGGATCAGTTCCCACAGAAATTAAAGCACGGGGAGCCGCAACACTAGGGGTGTCAGAAAAAATTGTATCGCTGATATATCGCGATAGTTCATTTGGCGATACTTGTATTGATTCAAAATACTGTCAGGATATTTATTGAAGTATTTCTTTGTTTCTTTTGATCTTTAGTCCATTTTCCACAACCTTGAATAGACTTTTCGGTCTTTGTTGTGAGCTCTAAGCCCCGCCCCCACCTCTCTACCTGTTCACATCCTCTGCAGCTCCAAGTTGTTTTCCCCCCGCGTGCAAACCCCCCCCCCCCCCC
>CM074507.1:4061406-4095341 GCA_037389245.1 Oryzias sinensis
ATTCAGACATACCTTTGGTTTGTCTGAAGATTAATAACCCCTCTTGTTAAAGTAAAATATGTCCAACACAAGAGGCCCTCAGCTCTCATCTGTCTGCCCAGCTGTTGGACAGGGACAAGTAAAAAAATAAAAAATAAAAAAAAGAAATGAATTGTTACAACAACTTCATAACTGTACTGTTTATAGTACAATATTAATTACAAAATATAATATACAATAATATTTGTTAATTTAAAGGAGGGTATAAGGGCAGGGATGCCACGTTTAGTATGTTTAGTTGAGTTTAGCACACAGCTAATGAATTCTATGACTTTATGTTCATGTTTATTATACAATTACCGGTATGAAGCCCATTGAATGTCATGGGTACTTCTGTCAGAGCTCTCCCCCTCCCCTCTCTCGTTACACCTGAAGATTGGAACCAGCTGTGGACACTCAGCTCATCACCTCACCGCCTTTTTAAGGAGATCCAGCCCAGCATTCATCGCCAGTTCGTTACTTACCTCGGTGCTTGTCTGACTCTCTTGTCGTTCTGGCTTAGTTTATGTCCTGGCCTGTCCTTACCTTGCCTGTCGATCCGCTTCCAGGTTCTACATCCACGAGTGTCCACCTGGGAGATATTCGTCACGATCCGCTTCAAGCCTCGCCTCACGTCATGCCCCGTCATGCCCCGCTTCCACTCTCGCCTCACTTCCAGCCGGGCTCCCAAGACTCCACGAGTGGCTGCTATGTTGCCTCAACTCCAGAGCTCCAAGCTAGTAACCACAACAACCTGACCTGTTAGTTTTCATGCCTGGAAAATTGAAGACTCTTTGCTTCTCCCTACTCGCCTGAGTTTTCTTCCGGGTTTTAAGCATCTGGGTTTGCCACGTCACACAAATCATGACATTAAGATGACTATTGTTGTAAATATTTGGCTATATAAATAAAATTCAATTGAATTAATTAAAGTCTTCTATCTGTACTTTGAATGTAAACAAGAACTGCAGTCAGAAGAAACATCTTGTACAGAAAGAACAAGTACAAATAGACTGAATAAACACCTTTCTTGTTCTAGAATTACCTCAACTTGCACACTTCCTTCCCACAGTAAAGGGAATAGAGCTGAGTAGCTGCCGTTGAGATGGTCCACAACTTTTCCTGCCACACCTGCCTGAAGACTGGGACTGTGCAGCCGGGCCAGTAGGAAATCTCCTCCAGATTTCTTTGGCTTACCTTGGAAGTTATACATCTTTATTACAACCTCCAGCTCATCTCCAACATGCCACTGCCCCCCTCCTCTCTTTTGGAGAACAGTGAAGGTGCTGTGCCGTGGATCACTGGAGTCTTTCCAAGAAAAGTTTAGTGGTAGAGGTGGAGTTGAAGGCCAAGAAAGTAGGTTTTTCAGGAAATCCAGCTCAACAACTTCCTTTGTGGGCTGTTGATGGGTAGGCAGGGAGCTCTTCACCTGGTCAGGTTTGACGGGAGCCGCCATTAAAATGGAGATTTGTTTATTCTGACTCTAGAAGAAGGGTTGGAGAGTGTAAACGGATTAGTTGGAATACTGTACTTTTGTAATACTACTGCATAAAGTGTTTAAATACATTGGTTGCAATTCAATGCAATCTAGGGGCTTCAAAGTGTACCTTAAAGCAGTGTTTCCCAACCCTGGTCCTCTGGGAACACTGTCCAGAATTCTTTCAATGCAACCCTGCTCAAACACACCTGCCTTTCATGACTGCCATTGTCAGGCTTCTGCAGAGCTAGATGATCATTTGAATCAGGTGTGCATAGGACAACATGCAAAACATGCAGGTTAGTGGGCCCTGAGGACCAGGGCTGGCAAACACTGCTTTAGGGTACACTTTGAAACCACTACTATGCATTGGATTGACAACAGGCTGTGATAGGCTAATGATGTAACCACGACTACTTCCTACAAGGACACTGTACTAACAAAGACTTATTGTTTTGTTTTTCCAAACACGTTCCATCTTCCACTGAACTATTCAAATGGTCTCTAAAATAAACCCGAGGGCTCCACATTACTGACTTAATCAGCGAGAGGTGAAACTGAAGAACTGTTTTACTGTTTTTATCTAAAAGACTAAAGATGATAGAAATTACCTCATTTGTAACTGTTTGCGGCTGGGTAGCTCGGTTGGTAAGGTGGGAAGCTACCATGCAGGAAACCAGGGTTCGACTCCCGAAGGGGAATGAGCAATGGTACTGGGGGCAATTACCATATCAATGGCGAGCAGTTAACATCACCCAGTGAGGGTCCTTAGGCAAGACCCTTAACGCTACTGCCTCCCGAGCGCGGTTTCGGCTGCAGCTCACCGCTCCCAAAGGGGATGGGTCAAATGCGGAGAAAGAATTTCCCTTCGTGGGATAAAATACAGTGTACAAAAAAAAAAAAAAAAAAATTATCAAAGCCACTTAGGGAAAAAAGTACATTAATTATATGAAAGACATTATTTGCTTAAACGGTTTCATTATTTGAACCATTTTTCCCAGAAGAATCTACCAAATCAGTTTAGGAGAAAAGAAGGACTCATATTTTGACTACAGCAGGAGTAGATTGCTGGAGGAGTTACTCCACCTGAGATTCTTGCTTTACAATAAGTACCACAAGGAGCGGATGACATCACTCAACACCATTTTACATGGCAATAGTTGAATTTCCCAGTTTGGGATCAATAAAGTATCTTTATCACATAATCTACTCTTTGTTTAAATAAATAAAAATGTCATGGTTTGAGTTTCTTTTGTATTGGTTTTTGCTTTCTGTCTTGTTCTGTTTCCTGTTTTATTTTGAAAGTCTCCTGTCTTGTCTGTTTTCTTGAGTTTTACTTCCTTTGGTCCCCATCAGCCCTGATCGTGTCCACCTGTGTCTTGTCTGCCCTGTCTGTATTTAAGTCTTGTCTCTGCCTTCCTCCTGTGTTGGTCCATTAGTATTCCTGTCTGGTGTTCATGCCATGTCTTGCCATGTTCCTCGTTTCTTGTCCCTCGCCACGTCACAGTGAGTTTTGTTCTGTTCTGCCATCCTGCTTTGCAGCGCTTTTTGTTTGTTTTTTGTGATTAAACCCCTAGCCCTGAACCCCCTTGCCTCCTGCCTCTGCATCTGGGTCCAACCGGCTCTCGAGCCACCCACCACACCGTGACAGAATGGACCAACCATATTTCCTGGACCCAGCAGAGCGGGACATGCAGCTTCTAGAGGCCTACTGCCTAGGAGCGGAGCAGACCAGGACATTCTGGGTTTTGGACCAGGCCCAGCTCTCCTCTTATCTCTGGAGTGGGAGCCACCAGGACTTCACTGGGAGTCGTCTTGCCCTGAGGGGGGGTCGTCGTCGTCGCCGCCACCGTCCCCGTCCATGTCCCGTTTTTGTTCCGGCGGTGGTCCCGGATGCACCACATCCTGTGCCAGTGGTGGTCCCGGATGCACCCCAGCCCTTTCCTGTTCCGGTGATGGTCCCGGACGCACCACAGCCTGATTCAGTGGTGGTCCTGGATGCGCCCCGACCCGTCCCGGCTCCCAGGGGGGTGCCGCCTGCGCCCCGACCCGTCCCGGCTCCCAGGGGGGTGCCGCCTGCGCCAGAGCCTGACTGCTGGCCCGACCCGCCAGAGCCTGACTGCTGGCCCGACCCGCCAGAGCCTGACTGCTGGCCCGACCCGCCAGAGCCTGACTGCTGGCCCGACCCGCCGGCCGACCCCATGCCTGACTCCATGCCTGACTCCATGCCTGACTCCATGCCTGACTCCAAGCCTGACTCCAAGCCTGACTCCAAGCCTGACTCCAAGCCTGACTCCAAGCCTGACTCCAAGCCTGACTCCAAGCCTCGCCGGACCGCTCGGCCCCCCGGCCGTCCTCCGGACCGGCCCCGCCGGACCGCTCGGCCCCCCGGCCGTCCTCCGGACCTGCCCCGCCGGACCGCTCGGCCCCCCGGCCGTCCTCTTGACTCTTATGCCCGTCGAGGTTTATCCTCCGGGGCCCCCCCCTCATGTGACTTTTGGAACCTCGGAGCGGTTCCTTGAGGGGGGGGTACTGTCATGGTTTGAGTTTCTTTTGTATTGGTTTTTGCTTTCTGTCTTGTTCTGTTTCCTGTTTTATTTTGAAAGTCTCCTGTCTTGTCTGTTTTCTTGAGTTTTACTTCCTTTGGTCCCCATCAGCCCTGATCGTGTCCACCTGTGTCTTGTCTGCCCTGTCTGTATTTAAGTCTTGTCTCTGCCTTCCTCCTGTGTTGGTCCATTAGTATTCCTGTCTGGTGTTCATGCCATGTCTTGCCATGTTCCTCGTTTCTTGTCCCTCGCCACGTCACAGTGAGTTTTGTTCTGTTCTGCCATCCTGCTTTGCAGCGCTTTTTGTTTGTTTTTTGTGATTAAACCCCTAGCCCTGAACCCGAAAATTCCGGACTATAAAGCGCACCCGATTACAAGCCGCACCCACCCATTTTCACGTGTTTAACAACTTTTATACATACACAAGCCGCGTCAAATGGTAAATGGTAAATGGCGTATACTTACATAGTGCCTTTCTTCCTAAAAGGACAAAGTGCTTTACAGTCACAGACCCATTCACCCAGTCACACACACATTCACTCACACATTCACACACTGGTGGCGGCTCCACTGCCAAACACAGGCGCCTGCCTACCACCAGAGGCAAGGTGGGGTTCAGTGTCTTGCCCAAGGACACTTCGACTCCAAATACACTCCAAGTACATGCGGCATGTACTCTGACGCTGCACCACGGCCGCCCGTGGTGCAGCGTCAGAGTACAGCCTGCATCTCGTCCTGACTCCCAGAGGAAGTGTGATTCATTAGCACACTGCGGGTGGAGTCAGCCTTACCTCAGGCTCATGTATTTGAGTACACCTACATCTGCCAAACAGCATGGATCTCTATTCTGTTCACAAGTTCCTCAGTTATGTTTTTTTTATTTTATTTTATTTTTTTTAGTTATTTTTACTTATTGACAATCTAGGTATCATACATAAAATTACAAACAGTAACCATATAATCAACATTACATCCCTCAGTTATGAGAAAATTTACATCCGCGATCCCCCATTACCCATGAGGCTTAGGGGCTAAAGGCGGGGCCAACGCCCGGCTCGCCACACTGTTGTACCTGTTTAACAATGAGCAAGTAGCAGCAGTGCATGGAGGGGTGAACGGGAACCTGATTGCTAGCGAAATAGCATTAGCATCAAAGCCGTATTCCAACGGCGAGTTTTGTTAAAAGATGCAGAAGAAGGTGGCTGAACTCGTATCTGCAGAGAAACGACAAGCTTTTGCCAATATCAGCCTGACGAGGAATTCTATAGCAGAGAGGATTTCAGAACTATCAGCAGATTTAGACAGCCAGTTGAAACAGAGAGTCAGATAATTTATTGCATTTTCTGTCGCAATTGATGAGAGCACTGACACCACAGAAGTGGTTCAACTGGCCATATTTATTCATGGAGTTGATGAGAGATTGACTGTTACTGAAGAGTTTCTTGAGTTGGTGCCTATGATGGACACAACAACAGCCGCGGATATCTTCAGCTCTGTCATTGCTGCGCTGGACCGAGTTGGGGTGGACTGGTCCTGTGCTGTCAGCCTGGATGCAGACGGCCCACCATCCATGATCGGAAGGAAAGCAGGTGTCGTGACAAAGTTCAGAGAGAAAGTACAAGCACTTGGAGGAGATCATTTCTGGACATTTCACTGTATTTTGCACTAGGAAGCATTGTGTTGCAAGTCCTTGAAAATGGACCACTTCATGAACGTGGTTGTTGACTCCGTAAATTTCATCCGAGCCAGGGGTCTAAACCATCGTCAGTTTGACCCCCTTCTCAATCTCAAGGAATGGCTGCAGGACCTCGCATTTTTTTGTTGATATTACTGAACACTTGAACAATCTGAACAAAATGTTGCAAGGTGGCAAAAAAGTCATTACACAGTTTTCTGACAACATACATGCATTTAAGTTGAAGCTGACTTTGTGGGAGACGCAACTGGCAAGTGGTGACCCTGCTCATGTCCCCTGTCTGAGAGATATGCGTGTGACCAGACCTGATGTAGACGTGAAACGGTACAAAGACAAGATTGCAGGATTAATGTGGGAGTTTGAGAAACGTTTTCAGGTATTTGGTGAACTTGAGACAGAATTTTCAGTTTTTCTCTCACCTTTCACGGTTAAAGCATCTGACTTGCCAGTCGAAATCCAGCTTGAAATGATTGATTTACAATGCGACTCAGATTTGAAGGGCAAATTTGCCTCCGTAGGTCTGGACACATTTTATCAATATCTATTACCAGGGTAGCCCAGATGAACAGCCCTGCATGGCTGCTAAAATTTTGAGCATGTTTGGGACAACCTACCTCTGTGAATGAATATCAATAAACAAAAATGCGTTTAAGGCTCACACACAAGCACTTAAATGACATTCTGAAAGTGTCTAATCTAAAAGGCCAGACTAAACTAATGCCTTTAAAATGCTGCTTTAGTTACTGTTTGCATTGAAATACGACAGCATTGTGAAAATGAATCCTTACTGTGGTGATTAAAAAAAGGGCAACTGAATGTTATTCAGCAGCTCCACTACTGTTCATGCAACTGCAAACATTTTCAGTATGTTTATGGTTTTTTCATGTATGAAGTTTACACATTTAAGGACAGGTGAATCCTTTTGTCCTTACACATTTACTAGCACTCTCTTTAGTTTGTGAGTTGTAGGCAGGGATTCATTTTAGATTTTATATGCTCATGTGTAAATGGTTTAAGAATTCCTCTCTTTATTAGATGTCATTTGATCTTAAAGTTCATTACTTTCTTTTATTTTTCAATACCATTTACTTGTTGAAGTGTTGTGCCTTTGTTCAGTGGGATTAGCTGCAATGCATGTGAAATTGCACATTTGTTTAAGGAAATATGAGGTTTTTTGTGAAATGTTTTGTAAAAGGGTTGTTCATTAAATTTCAAGATTTTTCTAATGCTCTTTACACCCAAAAAAAGAAAAAAAAACATGATATTTTGGTTATTTATATCTGAGTGTGCTTTAATTTTCATGGTTCGGCCCATTTGACATCTACCTAGGTCGAATGCGGCCCGCGATGTGAAATGAGTTTGACACCCCTGATTTACATAGAAACTCTTGACTCTGCCTATGCTATAGTGCAAAATAGAGATGAACTATTTGCTAAATTCATGGACACCACTCAGAAGGCTGGTGAAAAACCATCAACTTACAGAGTCTTTAGGTTTAACATAACTCTGCTGTGAAAAGAAAAACAGCTGTAGCCAAATTGACTAACATCACTCAACAACTTGCACATCAACTAGCTGATCTTCGGCGACAAAATGAATTGCTAACAGCCAACCAGTCTATTTCTTTGGTAAGACCAAAAACACATACATTGACCATGCAACCAAAAACGCCTGACAAACAGCAACTTCAAAGAACCACATCTCAGCCCAACCAGGCTATTGCTTTAGATGTGATGAAGATGCACATATCAGATTACGATGTGAAAATGAGCCAAACTCAGCGGAAGAAAAAAAAACTGTTTGCACATAAATGCCAAAGAAATGTCCATTCATAATAGTTAAACTAGCGTTGGTGGCTGTTGAGGGACGAACAGGGGCTCAAGACCAACTTTGTCCCAAGAAGATGAAAACCATCCAGTTTGCTGCACAGTCCACTGTAAAGAGCAGTCCACTACCAAAAGGACTAATCGGTTCCAAGAATTCTACCATTTTAAATATTGCAGATTCACCTGTCATTGTCTATTAGACACAGGTTCACAAGTTACCACCAACCCACTGTCATTTTATAATGAAAAACTGACAGATCAACCTGTGAATCCTCTGGAGCATATACTATAAGTTGAAGGAGCTGCAGGTCAATCTGTACCCTATCTGGAGTATTTGGAAACTATTATTCTTTTCCCCAAGGACTTTGTTGGAGCTGAGTTCGAAATACAAACTTTAGCTCTAGTAGCACCAGACATCCGTCTGGAGACCTCTTCTCCTGTACTTATAGGGATGAACACTCTTGAGGTGCTGTATGCCAACTACATCAGTAGTGAGTTTAAGAAGTTCTAGCCAAGTGCTTGTGACTATAAAGGTGTTTTGAAAAGATTTCTGCCATCACCAGAATCAAATAGGAAGAGCAAGAATTGTGCAGCAATACAGCCAGACACCAGTCCTCGTTTAACCCAGCCAAGCCTTGGTTCTGGAAGGTTCTGCTAAAATTCAATCCCCACCGACAAATAAATGGGCAATAACTGAATATTTGTCCACCCCTTTACCTGGTGGATTGAGTGTGCAAAGGTGCCTCATAAACTTCAGCAAAATCCTCCATATAAGATCCCTGTTTTTGTCAAGAACGAGTCCAAGCAAATAATTTTGATTCCGGCTCTGTTAGTTATTAGGGGTGTTCGAAAAAACATTGATTCGGCAGTATATCGCGATAGTTCATTTTGCGATACTTGCATCGATTCAAAATGCTGTCAGGGCGATATTTATTTATTTCTGAGCGTCCTTCAGTGTATGACTCTGGTTGTCCACTTCACCCTCCGACCGCTAGTTGGCAGCAGAAAACACGAAGCCTCTTTGAGCAGCTCCACACCACACAAAACAACAGGAAGACTGCAGCCAGAGGCAGCTTGTTCTGTTGTTATGAGACATGAACTACTTCGTTTTTACTTGAGATGGGAACCAAACAGAAACTCTGTGCCATGTTGCTGCCAGTAACATATAAAAATGTGGATTGCGGTGCTATTTAGAGGCTCAGATAAGAACAAGTGATGCAGTGCAGCTGCACAGCGGCTAATACGCTAATGCACTTAGCATCGTCCAAAATGGGCCAAAGTTCTGCAGAACCTCCAAGCAATAGATTCTAGTTTAGCAACCCAATGGGTCAGAGTGATGTGTACAACACTCTGAAAAAAGGCCAACATTGTGGCGATCAGTGCTATAGTTTACTTACGCGTTTGAGAAAGTGTGGCAGAGCAGACTGTGATGTAAACAAAGCATCTTTGCCACATTAAGACGCTCTCCTTCACCCTGTCATGCTGCCTCATCATCACACTTTATTGTTTCTGGAAAGAATTTAAAACAAACAAATTTTTCGTTTTCGTTTACCGTTTACTTCACCATTCAGGCTCCTGAACTGTTTAAAAGTACTGGAGAAGCTACATTAAGCAATACTAAAAATAAACAGCAGTTTATCAACTTTATCCTACTTTTAGAACCTTATTGGTTAAGGCACATTCTTTTTGAATTCTTTTTTCTTATACTGAAATATATTTTGTTGTGGAAATCAGACAATGCTGAGTGTTCTATATTTTAACTTACCAAAATAAAAGCACTATTAATTTTGGTAAAAGCAACTTATATATGAGATACAGTTGCAGTGCTTAAGATTGTGATCATTAAATAAACTGAATTTGACAATTTTATTACAATGGAAGACGTATTGGATATTCAGGTAGAGTTTTTTTTAAGTCATATTTAAAAAAAAAGAAAATGTGTTCCAGTACAATATCGGGATACATATCGTATTCCCAGATTCTTGCCAATACACACCCCTATCAGTTATTAGTGACATTGACCATTTTTTCACAGCAAGTCGTTTCTTCAGCCAAAGGAACCCAAACAGTCATGGAGTTGAACTTCAGTGACTCGCACATTCCAGCCCGATGGAAAGAGCGGGTAACAGTACAACGCAAAAAATGGTAAAGATTTTGGTCAACATGATCTAGATTTTGGTTGCACGGACAAAGTAAAACATTACATCAAACTGCATGACAAAACCCCCTTTCAAGAATCACTCTCGTCTAATCCATCCACAAGGTCTGGAAGTGGTCCGGATAAATCTACGTGATCTGTTTGAAGCCAGAGTCATCAGGGGGTCAGACCCTGTGTCTGAATTACCACCCTAATCGCTATCTAGTGCACTATGAAGTGCAATCGCCATTGTGTAGTGCTGCCACAATTCCAAAATCGATTTCCCAGAATTTTCTGCGACAAACCAGTGTGCATCGATGCTCACTAGATTGGCGAATATCACAGAATATGCACAGTCAGGCAAGCCGGTTAGAACCCAGAAGCAGGAAGAATCACAGGATGTGGCAAAGTCCCAAGGATTTATTTATAAAGCACATAGTCACAGAAGACTAGATATTAAACTAGATATCTGGTAATTCATGCAAAATATCAAAATCGTAGACCACCCAGTGAACTTGCACATTTTTTCTACGGGCATTCTGTTAGCGACAGTTCACAGAAAACATGTAAATAACATGTAAGGGTGAAATATGCAGGTTTGTCTAATGGATCTTTCCTTTTTTCTACCCCCAAATCCTGCAGGGAACTCGTTCGTGCTGTTGAGCTCCTGCAGAGGTCGAACCCCAATATTACTGCTGACCCCGCCTACTGCCTACTGATTTGTGAACTGTCAGCAGGGGCAGCAGAGGACAGTGGTGTCTGGGTAAAGGGGCAAGCTGGGAGGGGTTTACTGCTTTAGGGTGCAACATAAATGCAAATGCGGTGCATCAATTACTGGTAGCTGTGTCTGAAAAGGATTGCCAAGAACTTCAACACAAATGCTCAAAGTGGAGACTTTGAGATTCTGCCTGTCGTTGGGTGAGCTGGGATTGTTGCTCAGGCATCATCACATGAGCAGAAGCAATGTTGTCGTTGAGTCATGTAGTGACAGAAAACAGCTCCACCTCTGCCCTGGGTGGAGTTTGTGTGCTTCCAGTTCTTGCTGGGCAGGTGCAGCAGAACCTTAGGGGTTTAACCTCTGGATCAATTACTTACTGCTCCCTCTACCAGTTATCTACTGTCCTCCTTGCCAGAAGCTGCTGCTTTGTCTTGGCTTCTCACACAAACACACCCTATGTAAAGACACGAGCCAGACATTTATGCTGTATCCAGATTTTGAATTGTAGCTTACTAATTCATTTGATCTATTTTTAATACTTTTGTAACAGTGGCAATTGGTTCTCTGTTGCTTGTCTTGTTGCCCCGAGATTTATCATTTTTTCTTTTCAGAAAATCTTTGTTTTTTAATCTTGAGTAGCTTACTATTTAGTTTGTGTCAGGGTTGAACCTTTAACAACCTTTGTTGTTTTGATATTGCTACAGAATTTGAGAGGCCAAAGTGACAGAACTGATGTTGGCGGTGTTTCCTGTGTGCCTCCAACCGTCAACAGCTTGCCTTTGGATGATTTTTTTCGAACGTTTCCTTCTATTCTGGCCAATTGTAAACCTCAATTTTGTAGTTACCCTAATTATTTTGTCAGGTGGATTTTATGAGGTCCTAAGGTGGGATTGTTTAAATAAATTGCTTTTCTTTGTCATTGTAACAAGAACAAATACAATTAATTTGATAAATTGGTCAATTGCCTCAATTGAGGCATCCTGACCAGTTCCACTTCTTTGCATACCTAACTAAGTGACGCCCTAGAACTTTCGTGATTATCTTTCTCCAGTCTATGTCTGGGACATTCCTGTCATTGAAATCTGGTTTTCTTTCAAACCGTCTCTGTTAAGGTGATTGTTTCTTCACAAAAAATGTGAGCAGACTGTTAATAAACCTACTGTTTATTTCTGCAACAGCAGCATGAGCTTCAAATGTTCTCTAATTCCTTTAATGTGTGCTCATCACCACTATTGTCAATTTATTTTTTTTAGTGTTGTTGCAAACTCTTTGAATCTCCCCACCCATACATGTCAACCCTGTACTGGTACACGTGGCTAAGGCATAACTATATTGACATGGTTATTTTTCTATTTGACATAGAATTCCTTGAATTATTATAAACTCATCTTTGCTCTTCATTTCTTAATGTTTGCTAAACAAATGCCCAAGTCCAACAATCTGTTTTTTTTTACATCTGTGACCATGTAACCCTTGAGCTATCCTATGCACTTTAATGTTGGGAGTTGGGTCATCTAGACCCACTAGACAGTGCTCTGAACCTTTTTTCTTCAATGATTTGTGATCTTCACTGGTGTCCATGGATTACATGAAATCTTTCCACCTTTATCCACCTTTGTCATGGTAGGGAGAAAACGTCAATGTAAGGGTGGGGTCATCTAAGATAGCACAAGGGTTAAGCTCAGCTTGATGGCTGCTTGATTGAGCAGCCGCCTAAAGAGAAGGGCCAGAAGGGCCAATGAAGCCAGATGGATAAACAGGCTGTTCACAACTCAACCTGCCAAAGTGTACGCTAGGGTCAAAAGAGCAGAGAGGACGTTGCTCATGTCATAATTCGCGTATATTGTTATGTTTAGAAAATACTACCGTTTTCATGCAGGTCATATCATATCACTTTGTTGTACTGTAGTGTCGTCACGTGCACGTTTGGTCTGCTGTCGGAGTTCCGCAGGCTGCAGGGGTTACTGTGGAAGCTGGCATCACAGGGAATTAAATCAATCCGCTTTGCCTGCTTTGGTCAAAATAGGGTTGAGCACCGGTGTTTCTTTTTGCCTATGGGTCCTTTCAACTAGCAGTTATGTTGTTTCACCCTTAGTCTTTTCAAGTGTCTCTGCTTTTATTGCAGCGTTGCTGAAGCGTGTGTCCGCCACATGAAACATGCCCGTCCATGAGAATTTTGCCAGACATTAAACCGGTCCGTCACGCAGTAAAGGTTGGGGACCTCTGCTTTAAGCAACCAAAGACAAAATGACAGAAGGTTTTAAAGGTCGTTTGGTTTTGAAAAGCTGCAGGGGTTCCAGGAGTTCACAGAGTCGGTTTCATCACCAGGGCCTGTTCCAGAGAGCAGGTTGTGTGACATTCCTAGATATGCTGGAGGGAAAGTTTTTGTATAGCCTCAAACCTTCGGTTCCGAGATCCGAGGCGTCTTTCAAAGTCTACGAGTAATTAAGCAGTTTGTCTTCTCAACATAACCTGCTCCTGAGCCGGTTATGTTCCAGGGAAGTTAGTTTCAGAGAGAATTCTGAACATGACGTCCTCTTTTGATGACAATAGTGAGGATGTGGAGGCAGAAATTAAAATAATTCTTAATATTGAAACAATGACTGCTGCTAAATGCGTTAAAAAGTCTATAAGTAGCAGCCATGACAGTTGTTGAGATGGGCTAATATCCTGGAAGGCAGACTCTGAAAAGCCCACAATAACACCTTCAACAACTTCTTTTATTAGCACTTTAACTCCAAGCTCAACCAGTAGAGCAGATTCAGAAAACACATTTTTAAAAGATTGATTGCATATATTACTCCCCCACAGCTATAGGCAGCAGCAAAATATTTTATTTAACATTTATTTTGTCTTGGCTGGGTAGTTAAAGGGTTAAGGGATAGAGCCAACTCATCAGCTGAGGTTGATTATGTCCTGATTATGTTTCGGGTAGCATATTAGGCATAAACAGGATGGGTCCTAAAACTGAGCCCTGTGGGACTCCATAGTTAACTCAAGTGCACTGAGAGGAATGGCCATCTACATTAACGAACTGATACCTATCAGATCAATAGGATTTAAAACACTGGAGAGCAGATCCTCTGATCCCTATGTCATGCTCTAATCTATGGAGTAAAATACCGTGGTCGATAGTGTCAAAGGCTGCACTGAGGTCTAACAGGACCAGAATAGAAAGTAGACCCTTTTCTGAGGCCAATAACAATTCATTAGAGACTCTAACTAGTGCAGTTTCCGTACTGTGGTGGGGTCTAAACCCCGACTGAAAGTCTTCAAAGAGGCAGTTGTCCTGTAGGTGGCAGTAAAGCTGCTTAACTACAACTCTTTCTAGGATTTTAGAATTAAAGGGGAGGTTTGATATCGGTCTATATGTGGTCCAGTTTCTAGGATCTAGACTGGGCTTTTTCAGAAGAGATTTAACAACTGCATATTTAAAATACTGTGGCACGTAACCCGTTTCCAGAGAGGTATTTATCATTACTAATATGGGATCTTTAATTAGGGGAAAAGTTTCATTAAAAAGTCTAGTGGGAATTGGGTCTAACAGACAAGTTGAGGATTTGAAGGAAGTAATAATTGATGCTATTTCCACTACCACTAAAGGAGGCAGGATCCTCACTAAACATATGGCACATGGGGCAGGAGAGAGGGGGGGAAGGCGGAAGGAGTGGTGGCCATGCTAGGTTCTAAGCTAAGGCTAGTGGTGTTTAGGTAAAGAGAAGTGGTTTATTTAGCAAAATGAGAAAAGTAAACGGCAAGCGGTTTAACAGTAGTGTATTCGCTACTAAAAGGTGCTAGATGTGAATGTGAATATTAAACCAGATAACACTTAGAGTAAGCAATAGTAGTCAGGCTAATGCCAAACAAGAGAACAGCAGTCAAACACGACTAACACTGGGAACCGCTCACCCGGAAATGAGGTCACAGGATTATCTTTCGTGATTATCTTTCTCCAGTCTATGTCTGGGACATTCCTGTCATTGAAATCTGGTTTTCTTTCAAACCCTCTCTGTTAAGGTGATTGTTTCTTTAGAAAAAATGTGAGCAGACTGGTCTGTATGTAAGACATTCCAACAGCATCTGCCTGTCACATGTTTAGTAATCGGGGATGTCATAATCTACTTAAAGCAACTTTTAAGAAGTCAAGTCTAAATAGTCATTCAGTTTGATTTCTCAACTGACAACTGACAAGAACCCAGCAACAAATTCTCACTTTACCTTTAAAAAAAATAAGATACTGATTTATGTTATTTTTCCTGTTATGATAAATATAAATGAACTATAGCCTTTTTTCATAAATAGAATACCATAAAGGGATTTTTTTTTCAAAATATGACATGGCTTATAACTTTTGACAGAGGTTCACATGACTTCCTTTCAAAATAAAAGACACCCTGTAAAACATAGTCATCTTCATGCAGCAAATAGGTTCAAATGCAATAGGCATGTTGATGTCAGCAGTTGTTGATGGATCTTAGCCAGAAATTCTGAAAGCTAACAAACTACAGTGAAATCAGAACTAATTAACCCTTGTGCTATCCTAGGCACTTTAACATTGGGAGTGGGGTCATGAGTGCGCCAAACATTTCTTCAATGATTTGTGATCTTCACTGGTGTCCCATGGATTACATGAAATCCTCTCCACCTTCATGGTAGGGATAACACGTCAATGGTCATCTTGACCCAATAAGATAGCACAAGGGTTAACCGGAGCAGCTATCCCTCTGGCAACCGTTTTCTATCCACCAGCTGTCTTCTTTCTTCCCCATACAGTTCACAGTGACACAAAACGTGCCCCACGTCCATGGTTTAGTAATCGGGGATGTCATAATCTACTTAAAGCAACTTTAAACAATGTCCTACTGTTTATTTCTGCAACAGCAGCATGAGCTTCAAATGTTCTCTAATTCCTTTATTGTGTGCTCATTACCACTATTGTCCATTCTCTTTTTTACAGTATTGTCGCAAACTCTTTGAATCTCCTCACCCATACATGTCAAACCTGTACTGGTACGCTAAGGCATAACTATATTGACATGCTTATTTTTCTATTTGACATAGAACTAATGGAATTATGATTAACTCATTTTTGCTCTCCATTAATTAATGTTTGCTAAACAAATGTCCAAGTAAAAAAATCTGGTATTTTTGTACATCTGTGACCATTTAAGCTCAGCTTTATTGTTAACTACTTAAGAAAAGAGCACCTTATGCTCTTTGCTTATCATTTTTTTTCTTTATCACACATCTGAAATTTGTATCTTCTGGAAGAAATTAGTTTGCCATGTTAACTTTTTACATGGTTTTACACCCCATGTAGTACAAAATTATAAAGTCTCTTTTTAGTCTTTAAAGTCTTCTGATGCATTAGCATTAATATCTCCATTGCAATGCCCGTTAGTCCTCCATCAAAATCAGAGTGATTGAATATTGATTCCATGTGTTTATACCAATATCAATTAAGTGTTTTCTCAATTTCTTTATTTTGCTTCACTTCCACACAACAGCAAAAAAAAAAAAAAGATCTTACATTAGTTGTTATATAAGGGAAATAAAAGGGAGAGGAAAAAAGAAAGTTGTGTATCTGCCCCAATACATTCTTGGATAAACAAAAAAATGGCCTCATTCAAATGAATGCAAAGGTGTTTCCAAATTTTTGGTCTGCAATATATATATAGATAGATATATAGAGAGAGAGAAGGACGGATGGATGGATGGATGGATGGATGGATGGATGGATGGATGGATGGATGGATGGATGGATGGATGGATGGATGGATGGATGGATGGATGGATGGATGGATGGATGGATGGATGGATGGATGGATGGATAGATAGATAGATAGATAGATAGATAGATAGATAGATAGATAGATAGATAGATAGATAGATAGATAGATAGATAGATAGATAGATAGATAGATAGATAGATAGATAGATAGATAGATAGATAGATAGATAGATAGATAGATAGATATAGAGTCATATAAATGCATCTAGACATTACAGAAAAACACAATCAGAAACAGGGAGGAAAGCAAGTGTGACGGAAAAAAGTCCACCACCCTTCTCTTCTTGAAAGGCTGCCTTTCCCAGTGATCCTTTTATTAAGAATTCAAGTAGGAGGTAACAATTTCTAAACAAAGAGAAAAGTTCATATATCTCCCATATATATATATATATATATAAAAAAAAAACTTGCCCCTTTCACCCTTTCGTGGGTGGTTTCTCACTCAAGCTCGGGTCCTCTACCAGAGGCCTGGGAGCTTGAGGGTTCTGCGCAGTATCTTANGAGAAAAGTTCATATATCTCCCATATATATATATATATATATAAAAAAAAAACTTGCCCCTTTCACCCTTTCGTGGGTGGTTTCTCACTCAAGCTCGGGTCCTCTACCAGAGGCCTGGGAGCTTGAGGGTTCTGCGCAGTATCTTAGCTGTTCCTAGCACTGCGCTTTTCTGGACTGAGAGGTCTGAGGTCTTTCCAGGTATCTGTTGTAGCCACTCCTCCAGCTTGGGGGTTACTGCCCCAAGTGCTCAAATTACCACAGGCACCACTGTCACCTTCATTTTCCAGGCTTTCTCCAGTTCTTCTCTGAGTCCCTGGTATTTCTCCAGTTTCTCATGTTCCTTCTTCCTGATGTTCCCATCGCTTGGCACTGCCACATCCACCACAACGGCTTTCCTCTGTTCTTTATCCACCACTACAATGTCTGGTTGGTTCGCCATTACCATCCTATCAGTCTGGATCTGGAAGTCCCACAGGATTTTTGCCCTTTCATTCTCTACCACCTTCGGGGGTGTTTCCCAATTTGACCTTGGGGTTTCCAGTCCATATTCTGCACACATGTTCCTGTATATAATTCCAGCCACTTGATTGTGGCGCTCCATGTATGCTTTACCTGCCAGCATCTTACATTCTGCAGTTATGTGCTGGATTGTTTCAGGTGCCTCTTTGCACAGCCTACACCTTGGGTCTTGTCTGGTGTGGTAGATCTGAGCCTCTATTGCTCTGGTGCTCAGGGCTTGTTCCTGAGCTGCCAGGATGAGTGCCTCAGTGCTGTCCTGTAGGCCAGCCCTCTCTAGCCATTGGTAGGACTTCTTGATATCAGCCACTTCAGTTATGGTCCGGTGGTACATCCCATGCAGGGGTTTATCCTCCCATGAGGATCTGTCCTCCAGCACTGTATCCTCTGCTCTCCATTGCCTGAGACATTCACTGAGCACACTGTCAGTTGGGGCCTTGAGCTTGATGTACTCATGCATCTTGGATGTTTCATCCTGGATAGTGCCTTCTACGCTCACTAGTCCTCGGCCTCCTTCCTTGCGGCTAGCATACAGTCTCAGGGTGCTGGATTTGGGATGGAACCCTCCATGCATGGTGAGGAGCTTTCGTGTCTTAACATCCGTGGTCTGTATCTCTTCCTTTGGCCATCTTATTATTCCTGCAGGGTATCTGATAACTGGCAGTGCGTAGCTGTTTATTGCCCGGGTCTTATTTTTGCCATTGAGCTGGCTTCTCAGGACTTGCCTTACCCGTTGGAGGTATTTAGCTGTTGCAGCTTTCCTTGTTGCCTGCTCCAGGCAACAAGGAACAAATGCAATATATATATATATATATATATATATATGGGAGAAAGAGACAGCACATAACAGCAATGCCCAGGTCTCTCTGAGAAAAGAGCATAGCAACCTCCCTGAACAGAATCCAGAAACCATCACAGAGGCTAAAGAAACTCACCGCACTCCACGAGCACCTGGCAGCAAAAATGAACCAGCTGCTTTTCTGAGTCAGTTTCCATAGCCAGTCTGTAGATTTTTTGGCTGAGGGGGTTCAGACCTATGCAGAACAGCTGTGGGGACACTCAGACAAACTGTGGCCTGTCTGTCAGGTAGTCAGTGATTCATGCTTGACCCATGCTTAACCCATACTTACCATAGTTTATATGACAAATAAAATATATTTTGGATGATTTCTGACTTACCCAAGTTGTGACTATAATTAAAAAAAGAGTTGGTTGACCCAAACACAGTTAACTAGACTTAACTTTGGTTTTGGTTTGTAAGTAGATTAGTCAAACAAACCAAGACTAACAGTATAAAACCTAAAACCACAGGAAGCAAAAAGAGTGACGACAGACAGACAAATAAGTCAAACTAGAGTCTGAAGTACTTGTAGTTTAAAAGGATGTGAAATTTTTCTGCACCAAAATTCAGAGCAAAACAAAAAAAATCGTTTTTTGATATAAAGAGTCAAGATATGATTCATAACCCATATTAACAATAAAGTCTGTCCAACGCGATTGGACTTCAGCTTTGATCTGTTTGTTAATAGAGAATCCTCGCTCCAATGTCGTTTAGCTGTGGCAGAGATTAGCAGTTTTTCTTTTTCAATAAGCCCACAGTTCATGATAGGGCTCCCTAAGTCCCACTCCAACTATATTTTTATCTATTGTAAAATTGTTCCCAGTGGTGTAGTTATTATGATTATGCAGTTATGTTTTTTTTAAGTCATATTTTCTGCAGCTCAGTAGGAGCTTATTAGAAATCCACCTTAGGGTTGTGGGCGGGATTGTAGGAGCAGAAGTAGTATTACTTTGAAATCCCAGAATTTCTTTGTTTACACTCTCTCCCACTAACTTACAGACCCTCACAACCACAAGCTAACAGAGTAGCAACCAGTTCAGACTAGAAGAACGTTAATGTCTCTATTTGTCTCCAAGTGGAGGACTTGGAATTGGAGCAGAGCAGGGAGACTGTGGCCCGTCCCATTGCAGTTGCTGCGTCCCAAACGCGAGCTTTTTCAAATTGTGTGTTTTCATTTGCTCCTGATTCATAACAATATGAATATAGACATACTCAGAAATGCAGTAAAGTCTTTTCTATATGTGCTCCATCATGAGAAAAACAACAACAAAAACACCATTTGTTATTGGAGTGGGTCTTTAAGCCTTGTGCTATCCTAGGCACTTTAACATTGGGAGTTTCGGTCATCTAGACCCACTAGACAGTGCATGGAACCTTTTTTTTCAATGATTTGTGATCTTCACTGGTGTCCATGGATTACATGAAATCTATCCACCTTTGTCATGGTAGGGAGAACACGGCAATGTAAGGGTGGGGTCATCTAAGATAGCACAAGGATTTCAAAGAGGGTTACAATAAAGATTCTGGGAGATGATCTCTGTACATTTTTAGGAAGTTTTTGAATGTAAATATTGTTATATTTGATTATTTCTATTGATTTTCTCCCAAAATCTGTGTGGAACTCAGACCGTAAAGTGATTTCCAGGGATTTCCGTCCAGTTGCCCTCACTTCTCATGTGATGAAGGTGCTGGAGAGGCTGGTGGTGGCTCATGTAAGACTGTTGGTGATCTCCTCTCTAGACCCCCTGCAGTTTTCTTACCGGCTAAGCCTAGGAGTGGATGATGCCGTCTTCCGTCTGCTGCAGCGATCTCACTCACATCTGGATGGTGGTGAAGGCATGGGGAGAATCACCTTCTTTGAATTCTCCAGTGCCTTTAACACCATCCAGCCTTCTTTAGTGGGTGATAAGCTGCGGCTGATGGGTGCTGATTCTTCCACCGTCTCCTGGCAGGTATTCCAGAGAGCAGGCTATGCTAGCTACTGTCATGGTGCCTCTGTCAGATTCCTCCCCCTCCAAGCTCTGCTCTGCTCCTGATTGCCACCAGCTGTCGTCACTCATCTCATCACCCTCTGCTGCTCAAAAGGAGATCCAGCTACAGTATTCAACGCCAGTTTGTTGCCCCTTAAGGCCCGTACACACCGGGACGAATATTCGCCAGGGGTTATTCGCCAGCGTTTTTCGCCACGTTTTTTGTGTTCACACCCAGGCGATTTTTGCTGACGATGAGCCGAGCGAACATGCAATTTCATTCCCTGACGTTAGATGGCGCTTAATGTAAACAGAAATACTCCTGTACACAAGGTGGCGCTGCACAACTTTACGCTTCTTAAAGTCGCTTTTCACTCAGAAGAAGAGAGCAAGTATTTACGCGATTGTCAGAATCAAACAAAGAAAACATGAATATTCCAAGCACCAGTAGCTCCAATTGGTGCTTGGTTCGAGGATATTTTATAATGTCCGTCATTATTTCTTCGCGGCAGTGTAGACGCTACTTGGCGTCTGTCTTCTTCGCTGGTATGTGTGCTCAGCAAGACAGTTTTGTGTTTGAGCGCCCCCAAGTTGTGTTTTACTGTAACTTCAGAAGCTCCAGACACGTGTGCAAAAGCGCCATTCTCATTGGTCGAATAGATTTCGACGCGACGCGTCGAAAAAAAAAAAAAACGAAGCCGAGGCGTTTTTTTTTTTTGACGCTTCGACGCGTGCCGTTTTTTCGCATCGGTGTGCACACTCTCATTGGTGCCCTTTGTTTAGTCACGAGGCGTTAAACGTCGGCGAAAATCGCCGGCGAAATTCGTCCCGGTGTGTACGAGCCTTTATGGTGACTACGCCTGGTCCAGTTATGTTCTGGTTTATTCTGTCTTGCTCTTGATCTCATTCTAATAATATTCTCCTGCCTCAGAGAAACCACTTCACGAGTGACGCCAGTGTGGACCTCCTTCCAAACTGTTAAGGAAACCTGAAGACCTCTCGGCCTACGCTAACCGCGTTAGCACCTCCAGCCACGCCACAAGCCACTGTCAAGCCCCGACCTCCTCAAACCAAAGCCACAGCCTTCCATGGAGAAATAATAAATTATTTCTTACCTGCTAATTACCTGTCTTTACTCTGGGTTCCAGCATCTGGGTTCGCCTCGACTGGAAAATCATGACAGCTACCACGGTAAGTTTGAGGCTAAAGAAGTGTACAACCATCGCTTTCGGTTCCAAAAACAGAGGTATGTTTCAGGGTATGCTTAGTTCCCCTGGTAACTCATGCTCTGAACACAACCTGGTCTGGAGCAGGTTTAGTTGAAGGTTAGTTTGTTTTCAGAGAGGTGAAGCAGCATGACGTGTCCATTTGAAGAGCACATAGTGGACGAAGAAGCGAGGATATTACAGAGTTTTTTCTGCCATGAGAGGGTGTTAAAACCACATATCGATGTTTTTTCGTTTTCAAATGATTATTTACTGGAGCATTATCGCTTTCCTAGAGATGCCTTAATTTATTTAACAAATATTTTGAAGCCGTTCATATCGAACGTGACACACCAGGCAGCAGCGTTGAGCACCGACAACATTTTATGCATCGCCCTTCGTTTTTTTGGGACTGGGAGTTTTTTACACAGCATGGGTGATGCAGAACATGTGGGAAAGGCAACTGTGTGTCGGGCAGTTTGAACCCTAACCCTCGTCACAAACATAGAAGCCAAATGGCCCGGTTCTGTTCATGATGGCAGGATAGTTAGAGAGTCATCATTGTGTCCCAAATTCCACCAGGGTATAAATTGCTTTACATTCCTTCTTACAATGTCATGCATTTAATGTGATGTAAATTATACAATATAACTGCCATTATAGGACAATTCAATGGCTACTTACTGGGGTACAGGGGGTATCCTTACCTGCCATTCCTCATGACCTTCTACCCTGAACCGCAGCCTGGACCACAGGCACAATTTAACCTGGCATACAGTAGAACACGGGCCAGGGTGGAGATGGCCATAGGCATCTTGAAAGCTTGATTTCAGTGCCTACGTGGTCTCAGGGTCACACCAGAGAGGGCATGTGACATCAAAGCTGCATGTGCAGTACTGCAAAACATCACCACCATGAGAGGTGAGAGGCCCCCCCCACCTCTTGAAGAAGACGACCCAGAGGATGCCCCATTGGACCATGCTGACCAACAAGATGGCAGGGTGGTACTGGACATGATCAGCCTACATTACATCCATGAAATAAAGTGACTTTATTGCATAATTGTCCATTCAACAATTAACAGATTAAATATTCACATACATGTCTCACCTTCAGCTGATGCTCCAGCAACTCTACTTCAAGGTCACATTTCCTCATTTCACGCTGGAGATAGACCTTGTACAGCTCTTTAGCAGGCAACTACAAAGACAAAGTAATTCCACATGATTGGTATTTGACGTTTGCAACACAAACCAAGTATTAGCATGAGATATTGTATCTGCAGAAATGTTCTTGCACTGCCAAGATTCATGGTGGAGCTGCATTGATCCTCATCTGCAGTAACATCCACAGCAGTACTCTGTGAAATTGCAATGACAATATGTATCTCATTTAAAACATGAATTAAAAGAGTGGCGGGACATCACATATCTCGATGGGTCTAGGACTGTTGATATCTGTCACTGCAGATGCGGTCTCTTCACTTCATTCTCATCCTGCAGTGTAATTATGTAAAGATGCTTGATCTACCAAACAGACAACTAAGGATCTAACGTCATGAATCACTTACAATACGACAGACTATGATGATGCAGGAGGCTCCATCAATATGTACTGACCATCGGCATCTGCAATACAGTAAAAACAGTCAGGTACTCTATGTATATTCTCAAGCAAACACCTAATACAGGAGAATTAGTATAAATTATACATAATATGCAGTAATATTGAATAAAATATACAATAGAATGCATAACACATAAAAGTAATGACTGAAATATGTCTTCTAAATATGTTTGTTAAATTGGTGAGTGTATATTTGATGTATTCAACATTGATGCACAGTAAAATCATCAATTCGTCATGACTTATAATGTGATATACATTTGACATTTGACTAAGCCACTTGTGTTTGTGGCCACGTCTGAATCCCATCCAAAACTGGCCGCCCTTTATTGAGGGACAGTGCCAGCTCCTCAGCTGGGGTGAGGGAAGGTGGAGGTGGACCCCGCCTGTTCGACGAGCCTCAGCCTCTTTTCTATTGGCTACATAACCACATTACATGGAATATTGTATTTCATGACAATTCTGTGTGTTGGTATTAATATTTTACCTTGTTGGAGAATGTTTTTGTGCTTCATCTTGACTTGGGTCAAGATCCTCCTCGTTTTGGACTTATTAGAGCTGATAACAGAGGAACCACAAATCATACATTAGTCTTAGATATATATCCAAGTTTGCATCGTTATGACAATGGAAATAAGATTATACTCACGCGTTCACTCTATCAGTTCCTGGTGATGATAGGCATAAATTCCTCATAAGCCGTCATCAAAATCTCCAATTCTGTCTCGCTGAAGTATAGTGCTCTCTTTTTTCTCCAATCATTTCTATGGTGACTCGTGAAATCGGCGATCCATTGAGAATGCCTTTATGTACTTGCTGTGAACACGCATTAACCTAGGGTTACCAAGTCAAGCTTAATTACACTAACTCATAACCGGTGTTTTGGAACCGAAATTTCCAGAGTAATCAAGTTCAGGCGGACTTCAGCCAGAGATCAGGGTTAAATTCAGGATAGTTTAAACAGGCTTCCTGTAATACCCCCATGGATCAATGACTACCTGACAGACAGGCCTCAGTTTGTCTGACTGCCCCACTACTGCTCTGCATAGGTCTGAACCGCCTCAGCCAAAAAAAAATCTACAGACTGGCTATGGAAACTGACTCAGAAATGGGGCCAACATCACCATGATGTCATCCATGTAGAGGAGGTGACTGATGTTAGCCCCATTTCTGAGTCGGTATGCATAGCCAGTCTTGTTTATTATAGATAGAGCCCTTTAACCCCTGTGCCATCTTAGATGACCCCACCCTTACATTGACGTGTTCTCCCTACCATGACAAAGGTGGATAAAGGTGGAAAGATTTCATGTAATCCATGGACACCAGTGAAGATCACAAATCATTGAAGAAAAAAGGTTCAGCGCACTGTGTAGTGGGTCTAAATGACCCAACTCCCAATGGTAACGTGCCTAGGATAGGACAAGGTTTATAATGAATAACTGGGTCAGTTTATGTAAATAACTAAAAAAATTCCAGTTAAGATTTGACTGGGGACTTTACAAATGGCATTCCATATTCCATATCCTTGTGGAACGGGCGGCCATTTCTTGACGTCATCCTAGAGCTGGCCTCGGCAGCTTGTCTGCGTTTCACCCACAAAAACAAACAACATCCAAACTCTTTTGCAAAGATGGATGTGCATATAGTGCATCTAAAATGAAAGCGTTTAGCCAATCACCACTAGCTCCACGGAGAAAGTGGGTGTTTTTTTTAGCCTGAGGGTGGAGCTGGAAGCGTAGACTCTTCCAGCTCCACCCTAGAAGGGGCTGTTCTCATTTTGTGGTGTCACAATGTGAGGACTCACTGTTTTTTTTTAATTGGGGGGGAGTGAATACCGCTCAACATACCACTTTGGGGTGTTTTTTTGTGAGGAATGAACATTATAAAACACTTAAAAGCTAAAAAGAAATGGTTTTGCATGATACAGACAGAGTGAGAGTAATTTTGTCAAAATAGAATTTTTGTCAAATGTAAAAGAAGAAGTTATTGAAAATAATTTATTTTCAAAAATATTAATTTTTTCTCAATAACAATAGTAGTTAGGGCAAGTGTGGCTGTAAATCCGGTGCTCAAATACATCTGGATAGCCCCCTCTTGCTAAATGTTTGGACTCCTCTTCACATTCTCTACTTATAAAGACCAGATGGTTCATCTGCGCCATAACCCAGAAGACTTTGCAGGGTGGAAATGAAACTTGTTACATGGAATGTGCACAGAGCTGGAACCAGAGAGACTGAAAATACTGACAAAATTAAAAGATCTCATAACTGATTTTGCGTTTCTTCAAGAAACTCATATGTCTAGTTCAGCAGTCAATATTCTCGCCACAGCACTTTCCGAACTTATTTTCAGCTTGTTATAATTCTAGACAGAGAAGAGTAGCAATTCTTATAAATAAGGAAGTTAAATTCAACAAAGCCAACACAGTTATAGATCCAGAAGGAAGATTTATAATAGTCATTCTTTCCACTCAAAAAATGCAGCTATGTTTAGCTAATGTGTACGCCCCATATGTAGATGACCCTAAATTCTTTCATTCCATCTTCTCTGTGCTATCAGAGCATACAGACAAATCGCTAATCATTGCATCATTTTTTTCACTGTTCATCACTTATACTCCAGGCTAGATTATTTCTTGGTTAGCAGCTTTTTGTTGAGCATAGCTACTGAAGCACAGATCCACCCCAGACTCCAGTTGGCTCATCCGTGCTCCTGTTCCTGACCGTCTACCTCGCCTTTGCTCCACTCCTACACCTGGCTGTGGTTCCTGTCTCTGGCTCGTCTCTGCTCTTTACCTGACCGAGTACCTCGTCTCTGCTCCTGCTCCTGGCTGTGGTTCCTGTCTCCGGCTCGACTCGCGCCTTTGACTGTCCCCACAACCACGACTGGATGAAGTTCGTCTACTGGACTTTAAATATGTAGTTGTAGATTTAGATAAGTTAATTCTTCTCTAAGAGTTCTGGCACATCGCCTGTCCGTCCTGGGGGAGGATCCCTCCTTCATGTGGGCACCCCTGAGGTTTCTTCGTTTTTTCCGGAATCCGTTTTTTTTGGGAGTTTTTCCTTACCGCGAAGGGGGGTCTAAGGGCAGGGATGCCAGTATAGCTTAGTCAGTTTGTTAGTTCATTTTAGTATTTTCCTATTGAACTCTTTGTATTCCTGATCCTTTTGAGTTCATGTTTTACTTCGAAGCCCATCGAGACGACTGTTGTTGTGATTTTGGGCTATACAAATAAAATTGAATTAAATTGAATTGAATTGAATCAGTGATCACGCACCCTGACTCTAAAAAACAAAACATCACCATGTTCATTTAGGGAGTTGGAGATTCAATGCATCGTTGCTCAGAGACCCTAACTTTATCAATGTCTTTGCTAAAGAATGGTCCTCATATTTACAAAATAATGACCACTCAGGAATTTCCTCATGCCTTTCATAGGAAGCCAGGAAAGCAGTCATGAGAGGCAAAATAATCACCTTTTCATCCCACAAAAAAAGAAAAAAAAACTCTAAACTAGTGGATTTAGAGAAAATAATCTGACTGTTAGAGGAAACCTACAGCAACTCTCCAGATGAACAAACTCTACAACAAATAAGGAAAGTAAGAATCAAATTAAATGAAATAACTAATGTGGTGGTTGGAGGGTCTTGACGGCGACAACCGTGTGATCCGAGATGGAGCCAGAGTTCATCAGAATGAGACAGCGAGAGGTGAGCCGAAACCAGGTGAGTAGCACAAGAAGGCGAGGTCCTGGAGCAAATGCAAAGACAGGGTAATTAGTCGACAATTTAAACAGGCAAGAACGAGAATCGTGGTGAGGCTAGGAGATGCACCGTAGGAGTACAACATACTAGCGTCGGTTACAGGTCCGTGGTCTCCTTAAGAGGCTGACGAGGATGAGTAGGCGGAGCTGGTGGCATCAGGTGAAGCTGATGAGGAAGAGGAGGGGTCCGCCGGAGGCACTGTGACAGTCCCCCCCCCCCCCCCCCCATGACCGCCTCCAGGTGGGGCAGGTCGACGATCCAGATGAGCCAAAAAGAAATCATCGATGAGAGAGTGGTCCAATATAAGGAAGCGAGAGATCCACGACCGCTGCTCAGGGCCGTACCCATCCCAATCCACCAGATACTGGAACCCGCGGCCCCGGCCCCGCACGTCCAGAACCCGGCTGACCGTAAAGGCCGGGGCACCATCGATGAGCTGGGCGGGCGGTGGGGAAGCGGACGGTAGGCAAAGGGAGCTTTGGCGGACGGGCTTGATTTGGGATACATGAAACGAGGGGTGAATTTTGAGGGCAGCCGGTAACTTGAGGCGGACACAGTTGGGGTTGATGATGCTGTCGATGACAAAGGGCCCAACGTAGTGGGGAGCCAACTTACGGGATGTGGCCTGGAATGTTCTTTGAGGAAAGCCACACCTGTTGCCCAGGCTGGTAAGAGGGACTCACCACCCTGTGGCAATTTGCGATCTGGCAGTTGCTCTCCTTAGTACGAAGGAGAGCAGCCCGAGCCTGGTGCCAAACATCCTGGAAACGCTGGAGATGGAGCTGTACGGAGGGCACTGCCAGATCGAGCTCCTGGGAGGGAAACAAGGGTGGTGAGTATCCCAATGATCCCTCAAAAGGTGTCATACCAGTAGCTGCTGAAGGATGATTTTTGTGTGCGTATTCCACCCATACGAAGTAGTCCGACCAATCCCCCTGGTTTTTGGCCACCAGACAGCGTAGGGAAGCCTCAAGCGCCTGATTGGCTCTTTCGGCCTGACCGTTGGATTGGGGGTGATACCCCGACGAGAGGCTGATGGAGGCTCCGAGGGCGGAGCAAAATGCCTTCCAGACTTGTGATGTGAATTGTGGTCCTCGGTCAGACACAATGTCAGATGGTATACCATGGTGACGAAAAACATGGTTAATCAGGATGTTGGCTGTTTGAGTGGCTGTGGGCAGTTGAGAGAGAGGGATGAAATGAGCAGCTTTGGAAAAACGATCAATGATTGTAAAAATGACTGTAAAACCCTGAGAAGGAGGCAGTCCAGTGATGAAATCAACGGGAATGTGGGACCAGGGCCGACTAGGTGTGGATAGAGGATGAAGATGACCAGCAGGAGGTGAGTTGGATGACTTGGCCCTGGCACAGGTGGTACAGGCTGCGACGTATTCACGCACGTCGATCTCCATAGAAGGCCAGTAGAAACGGTGCTTGAGAGGGCATGAGGGTACGGCGAACCCCACCGTGGCAGGCGATCTTAGACGAGTGGCCCCAGGTGATGACGTCCGACCTGAGTCTATCAGGGTCAAATAGGGTACCAGGTGGATAGTAAATAGTGTCAGGTTTCTCAGCCTAGGCCTGTTGTACTCTCGCTTCAATGTCCCACGTGAGGTTGCCCACAAAAAGAGAGTCCAGGATGATGGGAGGTGTAGCAGTTCCGTCTGTGGTGCTGTATTTCCGAGACAGGGCGTCGGGTTTGCCGTTCTTGCTGCCAGGACAATATGTGATGGTGGAACAAAATCGGTCGAAGAACAAACACAAACGGGCTTGTCTGGAATTAAGTCTCTTAGCAGAACGTAGGTAGGCCAGGTTTTTATAAATAAACGGTTGTTATGCCCCCTCTAACCAATGTCTCCATTCCTCCAGAACGAGTTTGATGGCCAATAATTCTCTGTTGCCGACGTCATAATTACGTTCTGCCGGACTTTGTTTCCTTGAAAAGAAGGCACAGGGTTTCAGTTTGCCAGATGGTGATTTACGCTGGAACAATACGGCTCCTACCCCTGAATCCGAGGCGTCAACTTGAACAATGAATTGTTTATGAATATCAGGTTGTATGAGAATGAGAGCTGAAGTAAACAGTTCTTTAAGGAATGCAGAGTCGGCGGCTGGGTTCCAAACATAGGGGACCTTGACAGGGGTGAGTTTGGTGAGAGGGGCTGCGATACTACTATAATTTCTTATGAACCTCCTTTGGAAGTTGGCGAAACCCAAAAACTGCTGTAATTTTTTGCGTGATTCGGGAATTCCCCATTCAGAAACAGCTTGTAGTTTGGAAGGGTCTGGTTTGATTTGGACAGCCTCGAGAATGTAACCCAGAAAAGCTACAGAATCTGCATTTCTCTGCTTTAACAAAAAGCTTGTTCTCCAATAAACGCTCGAGGACAAGCCTGATATGGTGGCGATGTTCAGCAGGGTTACTAGAATAAACGAAAATATCATCCAGGTAGATGAAAACGAAACGTTAAGAAAGTCCCGCAGGACGTCGTTAACAAGACGCTGAAAAATGGCCGGGCGTTGGTGAGGCCGAAGGGCATGACTAGGTATTCATAATGTCCGAGAGGAGTATTAAAGGCAGTCTTCCATTCATCCCCCTCTCGAACCCTAACGAGATGGTATGCGTTGCGAAGGTCTAATTTAGAGAAAATATTGGCTCCCTGAGGGGAGTCAAAGACGGAGTTAATAAGGGGAAGGGAATATTTATCCTTCACGGTTATTTGGATTAGCTCACGGTAGTCAATACAGGGTCTGAGGGTCTTATGTTTTTTCTAAACAAAGAAAAAACCTGCTCCAACAGGTGACGAGGATGGGCGGATGTGACTGAGGGAGAGTGCTTCCTGAATGTAACTCTCCATGGAAAGTTTCTCAGGTCCGGACAGATTAAATAACTTCCCTTCCACTGAGGAGTTCTATGGCGCAGTCATAAGGCCTATGTGGTGGTAAAGCACATGCCTTTGACTTACTGAACACGGTTTTGAGGTCACGATAGCAAGATGGCACTCTCAATAAGTCAACATGCTCCTCCGGCGGCCTTAACAGGAGTAACTAGGGCTTCAACCGGTAATTTAAGTTGACGAACGTGATTCGAGTCAATAAGGCTGTGTTCAGCTCCTGAATCAATTAAGGCCTTACATTCATGGTCATGGTTATGACTAGAAAACTTGACAGGGATGAACAGGAAAGGCTCAGTGGTCTTTTCAGGTTGGTCCCCTCGCGACCTGTCGCTTAGCGAGGGGTTCGGAGTTTAAACGATTGGGACACTGTGAGACAATGTGATTGGCTTCTCTGCAATAAAAACATGAACTCTCGTTACGGCGTTTAAGCCTTTCATCGGGGGAAAGTTTCGAGTGCCCTATCTGCATGGGTTGGTCAGCAACATTGTTCGTGGCGTCGGCGCCAGCAGGCGCTGGTTGATGAACCTGGGAGGAACGATGGAAAACATCAGAGGGGAGTCAGCGTGGAGCTACACTCCGTTCAGCCTGGCGCTCACGAAGCCGTATGTCAGATCGGAGCGCAGCGGTTACAAGTTCTTCGAAATTATCCACCTCTGGTTGGGTACATAAATGATCCTTGATTTTGTCATTTAGGGATTGGTAAAAGATTCCCTTGAGGGCAATGTGTGGCCAGCCCGCCTCAACCGCTAGAATGCGGAAGTCAATGATGTGATCACTTACCTTACGGTTATGCTGCTTGAGGCTGAGTAACCGCCGGGTTGCTTCTTTCTGCTTGTGCGGCTGGTCGAAAATGAGTCGGAATTCACCAATGAATCAGTCAAAGGGGAGATAGGAGAGAGGGTTAGCGGTCAAGAAGGCCTGGGCCCATTGAAGAGCTTTGCCACGGAGTGAATTGACAACAAGAGAGATTTTACGCTGATCGGACTGATAGTACCTGGGTGCTTGTTGAAATAGTAGCCGGCATTACAGTAGATAGCCGCTGCATGCTTCCACGTCACCGTAAAATGGTTCCGGCTGAGAACGGATGTTTTCCTCCGAGGAGGTGGAAGTGACGGTGGTGGGGTCACCGGGAACAGGAAGTGAAGCAGCGGTGGTGGGGCTTGATGCTTGGCCCGAAACTCCAGCTAAGGATTGCGTGATGTTGTCCAAACAGCGGAATAGTTCCTGTTGAGCAGCGGACATTTGTGCGAGGGCGTCGGACTGGCAATTGAGCAACATAACTTGTTGTGTGATGGCAAGGCGGAGTCCTTCAGGGTCAGCTGAGTCGGGAGTTTGGCTAGTTCGTTCTGTCATGGCTAGCAGGTGTAGTAGAATCAGATGCTGGAACCCGGACGGAAAGTTGGTAGGCAGCGAGGTAAGTAATAATGAGATTTAATGTATGAATCAGGGTAGAACTGAGTTCCAGGATCTTCTCAGGTAGCCCAAGGTGGTGGTTGGAGGGTCTTGACGGCGACAACCGTGTGATCCGAGATGGAGCCAGAGTTCATCAGAATGAGACAGCGAGAGGTGAGCCGAAACCAGGTGAGTTCCACAAGAAGGCGAGGTCCTGGAGCAAATGCAAAGACAGGGTAATTAGTCGACAATTTAAACAGGCAAGAACGAGAATCGTGGTGAGGCTAGGAGATGCACCGTAGGAGTACAACATACTAGCGTCGGTTACTGGTCCGTGGTCGCCTTAAGAGGCTGCCGGCTGACGAGGATGAGGAGGCGCAGCTGGTGGCATCAGGTGAAGCTTTGGCAGGAAGGCTGGAGAAGGTAGTTCCTTCTCTCATACATCCTGACCAAACAGGCTTTATAAAGGGTAGACATTCTGTCATGACTAGCAGGCGTAGTAGACTCAGATGCTGGAACCCGGACGGAAAGTCGGTAGGCAGCAAGTAATAATGAGATTTAATGTATGAATCAGGGTAGAACTGAGTTCCAGGATCTTCTCAGGTAGCCCAAGGTGGTGGTTGGAGGGTCTTGACGGCGACAACCGTGTGATCCGAGATGGAGCCAGAGTTCGTCAGAATGAGACAGCGAGAGATGAGCCAAAACCAGGTGAGTTCCACAAGAAGGCGAGGTCCTGGAGCAAATGCAAAGACAGGGTAATTAGTCTAGGATTTAAACAGGCAAGAATGAGAATCGTGGTGAGGCCAGAAATCGCCTGGGTGTGAACACAAAAAACGTGGCGAAAAACGCTGGCGAATAACGCCTGGCGAATATTCGTCCCAGTGTGTACGGGCCTTAAGGGTCATTGAAAGAGGAATGTTGAGATACAAAGAATTACCAGTTAAATGCTGATGGATGAAAAGTAAAATATTCAGTTTTTATCATCATAAATCTGACTTCAAAGGAGTCGGTGCCTCACCAGCATCAACCTGACCGCCCGTCACTGAGTAGTAGTGTGTGTCAGAGAGAGGCAGAGAAAAGAGTGAGATAGAGAGACAGAGAGAGTGTGTTTGTGTGGAGGGGGTATTTGACCTCCAGGGTAGTTGCTGTGTTAACTCTGCTTCGCTGCATTTGATGTGTGTATTTCCTTGAAATAAACAAGAACAATACTTGCTGTTCTGTTGTAGGGAGAGGGAGAGAATGTGTTACGGAAAATAACACGGCTTTAATTGCATGTTTGTGTGTGTGCGTCTTGGCAGATCAGTGTGTGGTGTGGCTCTTTGACTCTCACAGTGAAAAAATTTGGCTCTTGATGTCAAACTTGTTCGCCACCCCTGATCTAGGGCCTTGTGGGGATGGTCTGGTGGAGGGGTGCACAGTGAAACATCCGTGCTCATCTTTCACTGGTCCGCCTCACAATTTTAACTTCCACTTTACACACACACACACACTGCATGTTAGCAGCACACACACAGCAAAGACACACCAATCACAGAGGGACTCCTGGGGCCTCATTTATAAACGTTGCGTACGCACAAAAGAAGGCGTACGCCACTCTCTACGCAATAGTTGATATTTATGAAAAGCAAACTTGACGGGGAAATGTGCGGTCCTTCACGCAAGCTCTGACACAGGCGTGCGCACAAAAACGAGTGAAATGAGAAACGGCGACACCTTCGGCAGATGGAAGAAACACGTGAAAGTGAAAATGACAATCCTGCCTCTCATAAATAACATGAAGACTTCACAAAGCAAGTCTTACAATTAATAGCCTACAGGAACACCCGTTTGATCGATCCGCAGTGAAACAAACAAAAAAAAAATCAATCGTAAATTACAACAGAAATTCAAATGAACACTTATTTGCAGAAAGAAAAGTGAAATATGTTCTACAATATTGGTATGTTGTGCAATTCATCCTCATGAATAATATAGTTAACAGAACGAAATAATGTACAATACTGACATTCTCGTCAGTGTGTCCGTCTGGCGGAGCAGATATAGGTGCGGGCGTGCGGACGGACGGACAGATGTATTAATTGTCCACTGGGGAAAGTTGTCTTCATATTAAAACATTTCTTCATAAGCTATGGAATTATGGTATTGATGCATATGCCTTTAGTTTGTTTTATTTTTGATAAAACAATGTATGGTGTATGTCTCAACCATTCAGAAAGCAACAAGAAATTACATTTGCGCTGAACAATTTCCCATTTCCACGTGGATTATTACCAACATCTGTAGCTTGTCAGATGTAATAAATGGATGGAAATAAAATGCCCCATCACAATGCGTAATGACGCACAATGGCTGATCATGCGCTCTTAGAAGATGTGGCAAATGGAAGAACTCGGAGTGAACGCATCTTTAGACAGCAAGGACGAGTGGCTTATGTGCCGGTTCCGACTTCCTCGAGCCGTCCTTTTGGACTTCTACGGGCTTTTGGGCCCGGCGTTACAGAGGAGCACTCGGAGGAACCACGCGTGTCACCCGGTGCATGCATCTGTCGCTCCGGTCCCCCCCCCCGATGGAGCGCTGTAGCCTCACAACCGTGGCCGGTCCGAGGTTGTGAGGCTACAGCCACGTCTGCCACCGTTTGCCGCTCACGTGCCTTTTTGGCATTAGTAATGCCCTCCAAACAACACTTTTCTCCTCTTTTCCACCTCACCAACGATAACTTCTACTTCACATTGAGTGAAGTTACGTTTTTTTGATTTTCTCTCAGTGTGTGCCATGGTTTCGCAATCAATGAATATTCATTTGTGGGCGTTTCATGGACTATTTATGGGCAACTATGGGCGTGTCATGAAGCCGCAAAAGCTGCGCTGCATTAAGAATCAGTTGTGATTTATTAAGGGAAAGATGCGTAAGATGTGCGTGCGCACGGTTTTATAAATCTGAATATTTCTGTGCGTACGCACGTCCTATGTTTCATCCGTACGCCACTTCTGACGCAAATCCTACGCAAAGTTTTA
>CM074507.1:4160341-4212534 GCA_037389245.1 Oryzias sinensis
CGCAAATCTCTAGGAGGAGTTTGTTCTAGAAGGAGGCCTGCAAATGTCCAAAAATGACATATTGACCTCAATATATCAGACTTCCTGTGCGAGTGACAGGTGGGTCCTTTCAGACTTTTTTGTAGGTCTCCATCTGAAGAACATGCCCTGTAAAAATCAAGCTTGTACGTTAAAGCGTATGCGGGGCGTCGGGACAAAAGTCACTGTAGGTGGCGCTGTCGAGCCGTTTTTGTGCGCCCATGCCAATCTCCTATAAAATACGAAATTTTTCGCGACTCCTGATGTGTGTGCCAAATTTGGTGAGTTTTGGGGTATGTTAAAGGCCTCAAAAATGCGACTCTTCCGGTAGAATAATAATAATAATAATAATAATAATAAACATTCGAATTACAATAGGGTCCTTGCACTCCGTGCTCGGGCCCTAATAATAATAAACCTAACAGATACAATAGGGTCCTTGCACTCCGTGCTCGGGCCCTAATAATAAACATTACAGATACAATAGGGTCCTTGCACTCCGTGCTCGGGCCCTAATGAACAACTGCGCACCTGGGCTTAAATAGCAGTTTCCAAAGTGAGATATTGCACCTATTACCAAAGATATGGATAAATTGATTGGTCGGTCGGTCGGTCGGTCGGTCGGTCAATCGGTCGGTCGGTCGATCGATTGATTGATTGATCGATCGATCGACCCTCCAAACACAAGGCTAATAACTAAGCCAAACCAAACCAGCTAGCCTGGAGGAGATCCTAAAAGAATTAAAAAAGCTTCCAACGGAACAAAGATTGACAAATTTCAGAGATCCAAAGAAACTAGATGAAGGCCAAAGCTCGATTAGAAAATCCTGAAACTCCTTTTAATGACGTGGAAACAACTCTGTCTGATCCAACTCTGCTAAGGCAACTTCTACAGTGGCAGGATAGTATGGAAGCTAAGTTAACAGAGCAGGAGGCTCACGCACGGAGAGAGAATATTAGATATCATATCATATGACTGTGTACTGCAGTTGGCATGATGAGGAGAACCTTGAAGGGTCCTGTCCACTACGGGTGTGACCAATCAGTCCGTTGAATGGCCTTCAGGGTAAAGCAGGTCACCAACAGGGGCCTTCTGGTCGGGATGCAGAGTCTGTGGGGAGGAGAGAGCTGGAGGCAGACTCAATGCGTTCCTTTGTTCTCACAGCTTTCTTAAAATAATCATGTAAATCATCAATGGTTTCAGTAGAGCCAGGCATGAGAGTAGAAAAAATCAGGAAAAAAATAAAATAAATAAAAATTTAAAAAAAATAGAAATTGTGAAAAAACACATTGAAAGTGAAACAGACAAGAACTGCGTCTCATTTCAACAGCAGCATGAACAGGCTGATAACAGTTTGACTAATGGTAATGCTTGGACGGAAGGGAGTGGAGCATACTGCATGTGATTCTGGAGAATTGGCACAAGAGAATCACAGGTGACATTGTTTCAACTATCAGCAGCGCAAGCAGCTGCAGCTTACAGCAAGTGAGTGAAGGTGGGGGGCTGATCAGATAAGGTGGTGAGGTCCGGGGAGAGAAATAATTTTGCTAGAAACAGAAACTAAATGTCCCAAAAAACTTAACCTGTGCTTGGGCCAGCCGGAGTTTAGTTTTACCGCACTTATTGCCCTGAGAGTTGAAACTTCGAAAGATTAGCAGACATGTCCATTAAAAAAAATGCAAGGCGAGTGTGTGAACCAGAGATCCTCAGGAATGCTTTTAAGGGGTCAATCCTGATTTACAATCAGAAATGCAGGGACCTGAGAAGTGGGGTCAGAAGGCTGCAATCAAACTTTTTATGAGCAGGGGAAAGGGAGCTAAAAAAAAGGGAAGGCTGCACCAGCCATCTGAATCTGATCATGTTTATACAAGAGGGAGGTGTGTCCTGCACAAAATGATCCACGTCTGCTTTGTAAGAAATGATACTTTCTATAGCTTTTTCTGAACATCTACCCTTGTCTATGTCCTAAACACTAAAATACACACTAAAATACACAGTAAAACACGTCCTATCATTATTCGGAGGGCAGAGAAAGCTGTTATATCTGCTTACAACGGAGAAATCACCCCTCCTTTCTGCAAGTTCTCATCAGCCTGTCTGCAGGCTCTGGCACGCGCACTCTGATCTGTGAAGCTGTTACCCCTCCTTCTGCTCTGTCCTGCACTCTAAGGCTGCTTAACTTTCTATGAAATCCATAATCTTTAACCCATTTATCCAAATACTTGATTAATGTCTGATCCTGACTTTCCACATACTTCCAAACTTTATGAAAAGCTTTCTGGACCTGATCAATGTGCTTTCTTACTGTCTTTGTTAGATTTTACGAATGAGTCCCCCCCATGTTGTTAAGGTATGTGATTGACGATCAGCCACAAACGCTCTCAGGAAATCATAGACTACGTCAGGCTTCTACAAAGATAGTCTTTGCGGACGTAGCTGTCCTGAGAACCAGCTTCTCAATTTCAATCACAAACCAGAGCTCCCACCCAAGTAACCCTTTTTATGGATTCTCCAGCGCTGAATCTAATCAGCAGAAAAAGCTTGGAGAATCAGAAAAGAAGCCTAATTATTTGTCAACTGAGTCACCATATTCATTATTCATTTATTTAGAATAAGACATTAATCAAAGCAATCATGAGGCATTAATCAAAGCGAGCATACACCACAGAAGCCGTCGCAGAAAGCACAGTCAGACACAGACAGAGACATAAAAAACGTTACACACACATGAATTCCCCGGAGCTCCGTTTATTCCCAAAAGTCGCGCACACAGCTCACGACACTTCTCCTCAAGAGTCGCGCACACAGCTCACGACGCTCCTCAACCGAATCTGTCCCTAAGTCGCGCACACAGCTCACGACGCTCCTCAACCAAATCTGTCCCTAAGTCACGCACACAGCTCACGACGCTCCTCAACCGAATCTGTCCCTAAGTTGCGCACACAGCTCACGACGCTCCTCAACCGAATCTGTCCCTAAGTTGCGCACACAGCTCACGACGCTCCTCAACCGAATCTGTCCCTAAGTCGCGCACACAGCCCTGTCATCTCCCGTGAAGGAGGACACATGCACCCGCAGCAGGCTGACTGCAGGCGCTCCTGTGGTCAACGTGCACGCGCAGCACTGTGACTGCATCCGGCTCTCTCTGTTCTTCCCCAAGAGATGATGCACCCACACACAAGACACAGACACAGTCAACATAAGACCCTAGCAAATAAAGAGAGGACAGACTTTCTGTGTTGCATACTCACTTCGATCAAATAACCCCGTTATTTGATGAGGGTCCTGACGACGCCGAGGGCACCACCAGATCCAGGGGCAGGGCCGATGGTTCAATGCTGAGGCCGTGGTCTCAGACCGCGCGGTTTTCGGGAAACCCCCCCCCCAGGGGTTCCAGCGATGTCCAGGGCGTCAGTCGGCCAGCTCGAAGGACCAAATGTGAGGAAACTGGATTTTCTAGAAAGGACTGTATTTGTATTAGTTCGTAACCCCGTCAGTTTCTTACACACAGAAATAATGAATAACGACTCAGACACAGTTGCTTAGCTTTTATGGAGGTTTTACTTCGCCCAAACACGAAGGGGACAGACATATGAACATGGTACATTCAAAGTCCAAACCAACGAGCTCAGGGATGGGCTTTAGTATAAAAACTCTGCATTTGCATATTCAGAAGATCGTCCGATGGACCTCGTGTGAAAATCACGCCCACAGGTTACTGCTGGAGAGGAGCTCCAAGGCTAAAGTGAAGATAAGTCTGAGGCCTGCTCAGCAGAAAACACATGTACAGAAAAAGGGAGGATGAGAAGAAACTGTTAGAACAATAGTTTGGCTGTGCTTTCTTCAAATGTAATATAATTTTGAGATGACAATACATGCTCAGTGAATTAAGTTTAAACCATTAGTGTAATAAAAGTTAAAGGCAGTTTCTATTATATTCTATTCTTCACAATATCATAAAGCTTTTGATACAATCAGATGTAAAACACAATATTTCTGAGTGATTTAGATTGTAAATCTGTCAGATTTGACCCGAATACGACAGGAAAGTCAGAGGCCAAAAGGAATGATAGGAAGAAATGTTTTCTGTTCATTTGGGGATTGTTTTGTTTTAGTACCACCTGGTGTTGTGATTCAGAAGCAAAAAAGTCCTTTCAAGGACTTTCTCATATGAAAGTCTTTGTGTGTGCTAGAGATGATGGGTTGGATTATGAATATATATTTTTCACCACTAAGCTTTGGAGCAGGTATTCTAATTTTCCAGTTAACCCTTGACTTCAGGTACGAGTTGTTTCAAAGTCCTGAGATGGTTGGACAGAAGTTAGTTTGGCTGGATGATACATGCATGTAGATGGGTCTAACTCTTAGTCAATAAAGGTGGTTAAACCAGAAAAATGCTGCAGTTGAAAAGAGGTTGGAAGACATGAGTAATTTTGATTCTGAAAATTATTCAGACTGCCTTTCAAACACATTTCTGCTTCGAACCATTGCTTGTAAATGTAAAAGCAGATGTAGTTAACCTATTCAAACTTTAAATTTTGCTGATCAGTTATGAACATCTGTATCAACGTCAAGCAAAACTCTTTTTAACACTTTACGATGGAAGAATGCTGCAAAGCAGTTACTGAGGAGGCAACGGCTAAAAAGGAACGATGATAAGTGTTTATGACATATAGATTGTCTGGAAAACAGTGTGAGAAGCTCCTTTTCTTCCGGTTCCGGGTTACACAGCAGGACGCGTGGCGTGCCTCTCTGTGAATACAACTATCTTCAAATTACTTAAAAAGTTGATTTTTCTCCAAAAAAGAGAGCTGACCATGCCCCCGAAGAAACCCCAGGAATATGAAGACCTCAAAAAATCTCTTGACATTATTCAAGAAACGCTGAAAAGTTTCATGGATCAAGTGTCGGCTAAGCTAACGCCACTCTGGGACATGATGGAAGAGTTCAACAACTTCAACTTTTTGAATTGGTTTGTCTTTGTATATCTAGATGATATTCTCATTTACTCCCGTGATCTAGAACAACATATTGTACATGTCCACCAAGTCCTCAAATGCCTACTGGAATACCAACTCCTTGTTAAGGCGGAAAAGAGCGAATTTCATGTGTCCACTGTTTCGTTCCTCTGGTTTATCATCGAAGCCGGGAATATCTGTCCCGACCCGGCCAAGGTTTTTGCTGTTTCCAACTGGGAACCCCCCCGAGTCCCAGAAACAGCTACAACGTTTCCTCAGCTTCGCCAACTTCTACCGCAGATTTATTTGTAACTACAGTAGTCTCGCCGCCCCCCTTACTGAACTTACTTCGGTCAATAAACCTTTCATCTGGAACCCGGAGACTCGCTGGTTCCCCCTCGCCAAGAGCTTCATGTCTTGCTTCGCTCCGGTCTCACTGCCCTCAGCGCCACGCTCCTTGATTCTGGGTTTCAGCTACTGGGTCTGCTACGTCTCTGACGCCATGACAAAAAGGGGTTTATACAAATTTACACTCTGGTTTTTCGAAGATACATAACCTCTTTTTGTAATAATAAAACCTGTCCAACACAAAAGGCCTTAAGCTCTAATCTGTTTGCTCATTTTTTGGACAGAACAATTTAGAAAAAGAAATAAAAAGGAATGGGATGGGCACTTCAGTTCATAAGGGAGTCAAGGCAAATAAGCAAATACTTTAGGAATATAGTTTTCAGATCCAGTACCCTGCAGGAATAATAGCATATCCAAAGGAAGAGATACAGACCACAGATGTTAAGACATAAAAGCTCCTCACCATGCACGGAGGGTTCCATCCCAAATCTAGTACCCTGAGACTGTATGCTAGCCGCAAGGAAGGAGGCCGAGGATTAGTGAGCGTAGAAGCCACTATCCATTATGAAACATACAAGATGCATGAATACATCAAGCTCAAGGCCCCAACTGACAGTGTGCTCAGTGAATGTCTCAGGCAGAGCAGAGGATACAGTGCTGGAAGAAAAATTATCATGGGGGAACAAGCCCCTGCATGGGATGTACCACCGGACCATAACTTGAAGTGGCTGATATCAAGAAGTCCTACCAATGGCTAGAAAGAGCTGGCCTACTAACTCAGTTAGGGAGATAACAGAAATTTTTCAAGAACCTACTCTGACTGCCAGACCTATTGATCCTGCAGAACCTGTTTTTTTCTCTAAAAGAAATCACAGAGCTGGATGTTGCTAAAATTATTGGCTCATTAAAAAGTTCTAAAGCCAAGGATGTCCATGGGCTGGATACAAATATCATCAAACTATGCAAAGAATCCTTACTTCTACCAATAACACATATGGTCAATTTATCATTTAAACAAAAATATGTGCCATTGTCTTGGAAAATGGCTACTGTCACCCCAATTTTTAAATCTGGTGATAGTTCAAACATAGGCAATTATCGGCCGATCAGTATCCTTCCTGTGGTCTCTAAAGTTGCTGAGAAGTGGGTGACAAAACTGATAAATGAGCATTTAAATAAAGACCATTCTCTTTTACATCCAATGCAATTTGGTTTTCATGAATATCACTCAACAGAGTTTGCAAACTGTCTATTCATAGAAAAGATCAAACACATGTTGGATTTTAATCCTTGCGTTGGCGCTGTATTTCTCGATCTAAAAAAGGCATTTGACACAGTGAATCATGAGATTCTTTTGTCTAAATTAACATACTTCAACTTTTCTATGGATGCAATTCAGTGGATTAAATCATATCTAGAATTCAGAAAACAGTGTTTTTGTATTAACAGTGTCAAATCAACTGTCTTAGATGTCCCTGTTGGTCTACCACAGGGATCAATACTTGGGCCTTTATTGTTTTCTATGTATATTAATGATCTGCCAAACACATGTGGTAATGTTGAATTTCAAATGTATGCTGATGATGCTGTCATCTTCACTAGGGCAACAAATATTCAAGAAGCAGCCTCTATTCTTACCTCAGCTCTGGTTCCTGTAAATGAATGGCTAACTAAATCTTGCTTATTGTTAAATACAACTAAAACTGTTTGTATGATGTTCAGTAAGCAACCATTGGACATCAAGCATTCAGGTATATTTTTGGAAGGACAGGAACTGGAAATTGTCTCTAAATTTAAGTATCTTGGTGTGACTCTTGATTCAACTCTAAGCTTCAAGAGCCATATTAAAAAAATATCGAATACAGTAAAATTCAATTTGAATAATTTTAAACAAATACGACCATTCATAACACTTAGAGCTGCTAGAATGTTTCTGCATTCAATGATTCTATCACATATTGAATACTGTATTACATGTTGGTCCTTGGCGGGTGTAAATACGAGCAAAACCATAGAATCACTTTACAAAAAATCCCTTAAGGTCTTATATAGAAAACCAATGTCATTCCATGTCTGTAATATATTGAAAAAGTACAAGTTGTTAAGCTTTGAGAATTTTTCAAATTTTAAATTTGCTTGTTTGATGTACAAGGTGTTACATGGACTTGCTCCGCCTCCCATGTCTGACTATTTTAAAAAAAAGGGCTCACAGTGCTCTCAGGACTAGGGCCTCGTCTCGGGGGGACTGTGAGGTTCCATACAGAAAAACAGCCTTTGGACAAAACCTATGTTTTTCAATGGACTACTGTGAAATTTGAATGCATGCAAAAATGCCTGAAACTGCATACATTGAAAAACACTGGATATGGACATATAAGGAATGTGGGCGTGGTTAGCATAAAACCACTGTTGCTAAGGACGACAAAAAGTTTACTTTTACCGATTTGTCCGAAACTGACGTCAATCTGTTCGTCCTCCCGAGGGGACCAAAATATAAAATGGTTGCTATGGAGATAAAATCAACAGAAAAGCCGCCATTTTGGAAAAACAGCATTTTTTATCAACTTATGACATATAGCTCTCACCAATGGGGGAATGTGTTTTTCTGAGTCAGTTGATGATGCTGATCGCTATGCTAGCACTTTTAGCCACATTTGCATAGCTAGCATAGTTAGCATAATTAGCATTTTAGGTAATGTGTTTTTCTGAGTCAGTTGATGATGCTGATCGCTATGCTAGCACTTTTAGCCACATTAGCATAGCTAGCATAGTTAGCATAATTAGCAAATGCCGATTTGACTAGCCTTTATCAAAAGTGGGCAGTGAGGGCGGTGAGGGTGGCTGTGGTGCGTAGAGTTGGGCTCGGAAGGCGGGTTGCGTCTGCGGGCCGTACAACGCCGCTTGCGGCTTTAATTGTATCTGTGATTCTGTCTTTTGTTTTGTCCTGTTTTATGTTTCCTGCCTAGGGACTATGGATGCAAATTAGCATCACTGCTATAATCCAGCATGTTTACGCCTATCATTGTTTGGTAGATGTTCATTAATGTGCACTTTCCCTATCAAATAAAGCTTAAATAAATAAATAAAAATAAATAACTCTGACACATCACTGTTCACGCAGAACACAGAAATTTCTTTTTTTTTTTTTCCAAAGACTTAAAAACTCTTCACCTAAATGGTCAAAAAACAAAATAAATCAAGATAACCAAAAACCACTGGCACTAATATATTTCAAAATGGACCAATCATTAACCAAAACAATGCCCAGAACTGAATTATTTCAACCTTTATGTGAAATATGTAACCGTATAGTGGCTGGATGGCTCAGTAGGCTGCATGTTGGACTGGCAAATGGTAGACCACTGTTTGAATCCCAAGGGGCACGATGATCTTCATCTAATGTCAGTCTTTGGGGCAGATCCTTCATGCTACTGTAGCCACAAAGGGGCCCAAGTCCCTGTGCCGGTGAAATAGGTGAAAAATTGTCGCTGAAAAACGGCACAAGATAAAAAGAATACATAAAGAGAAACAGGAAAACAGCATTCAACATGTGCACAGCATGCCCCTTACTTGAACTCATTTATTTTGGATCACTAAAGTTTATAGGTGAAACTATTAATACATTTTGCGTTAGGTCAATTAAATGTAAATACATAATTTTAAAACAAATATATTTAAATAAAAAAAAACTGAATTTAATTGTGTTACATGAAAGAGGGGCTTGAATCCTTTTTTTGAGTGCCACAATGGAGCCCAAGTCTGGGTGCCCCTGTGCCGGTCCCCAGCCTGGATAAAGTACAGGGTTGTGTCAGGAAGGGCATCTAGCATAAAAATCTCAGCTGAACCACTTTTGTGAATCAGTGAAAGCGGATTTGCAGTGGAGACTCCTGAAGGGATATGCCAAAATGGGAACTATAACTTGTGAAATATTTATCAATACTTCATTCATAAACAAAGTCATTCCACCTTAAGTGAGTGTTGATCTTGTGTTTTCCATCAGGTGATCCTGGTTCACTCGAGTGAGGCGGTCACTGTGCTCCAGCAACTAGACCGCATGCAGCCTCAAAGAATTTACTTTCAGAGTCTCTTCCGCTCAGGCCCTCTGACTGAAACCACCACCTGTTACGTTTACATTAACGCAAGTCAGCCGCACCTGTGCAACTACAATGACCTGCACACAGGTGAGCAGTGGTTCTGCTACAAGCCAAAGAAACTGAGCTGTGATGCCCGGGTCACTCATGCCACGGGATGATTTAAGAAAAACATTAAACGTCAGGAAGAGATGCTCTTTCACAGGTGAGCTGGACATCTGCATACATTTTTGCAAGATGGCGTAAATGTTTTGATGTCTTCATAGATTTTTTTCACTCTGTGTAATTTTGTACAGTAGAGGATGGAAATTGCCATGTCTGTTAATAAATTTGTTTGAGCTTGTTTTTCAAGATATTGAGTCACTATGACCAACATCAAGTATAAACTAGTTAAAAATGATGCATGAGATCTGAGGCTTTGAACTCACTTGATTTGGGTTGCTTATAAGGGGAAAAATGCCCTGCACTTTAACAGGAATACTTAAAAACCACAAATAGGCAAAGATTATATGGGGAAGGGTAACTGTCATGGTATTTGAGACTTTGAAACAGACCCAGATGCTGGACCCGGAAGGAAAACAGGAGAGTGTTATGGTAAGTAGTTTGGTTTATCTTTCTTGCAGGTGATTTTCCAAAGGCAGGGTCTTCGGCCCGAGATTGCAGGTGAGTAGCAGGAAGACGTGGCGTGGCTGGAGGGCTTCTGTGAAGGCTGAGAGGGCATGAACCGCTGGCAAGGCAAGCGTGGATAGAACGGACCGTTCCAGAGTGAATCCCAGGTAACACTCGTGGTGATAAAGTCCTTGAAATGAGGCATAAAGGCACAATTACTAAACAAGAATTACTCTCAGGCATAAACATGAGAGACCAGACAAGCACCATGGAGGAACAAAAAACTGGCGACGAATACTGGCTGTGGATCTCCTTAAGAAGGCAGCAGGGATGATGAGGTGAGTGGCAACAGCTAGGAGTCATTCAGAGCAGAGCAGAGAGAGGGAGGGGGAGGAGCTGACAGAGGTATCATGACAGTACCTCCTCCCCCAACGACCGCCACTAGGCGGTCCAGGACGCCGGCCCGGGTGGGCACGGTGGAAGTCGGAGATGAGGGAATGGTTCAGAATGAGGGAACGAGAGATCCATAACGTTCCTCTGTACCATATCCCTCCCAATTCACCAGGAACTGGTAGCCACGACCACGGCGCCGGACGTCCAAAATCCGGCTGACAGAGAATGCTGGAGCGCCGTCGGTGACATGGGCAGGTGGCGGGGAAGCGGACGGCGGGCACAAGGGACTCTCGTGGACGGGCTTGATCTGGGAAATGTGAAAGCTGGGGTGTACCTTGAGAGCCATAGGAAGCTTGAGACGGACACGGGGGGGGGGTTGATTATACAGTCGATGGTGTAAGGTCCGATGTAACGAGGGAGGTAGCCTGAATGGGGATGTTTCTTGACGAGAGCCCTTTACCTGGAGGGTAAAAGGGTTTGGCACCACCCTGTGACAATTGGCGATCTGGCAGTTGCTCTCCTTAGTGTGGAAGAGAGCCGCCCTGGTCTGATGCCAAATCGCTGGCACCGCTGGAGATGGAGCTGAATCAAGGGCACCGCCAGATCGGGCACCTGTGAAAGAAACAGAGGTGTGAGTACCCAAGGGAGGCCTCGAAGGGAGACATCCCCGTGGCAGAGGAGGGATGATTGTTATGGGCATACTCCACCAGAACCAGGAACTTGGAAAAATCTATGCTGTTCTGAGCAGCCAGGTAACGGAGTGCCGCCACCAGTTCTTGATTAGCCTTCTCCGCTTGACCGTTGGATTGTGGATGGTAGCCGAAGGTTAGGCTGACAGTGGCGCCTAGACAGTTACAAAAGGCTTTCCAGACCTGGGATGTGAATTGGGGTCCACTATCGGAAACAATGTCAGTAGAACTCCATGATGACGAAAAACTTGAGTGATGTGGGTACGAAAAGAGTTCCAGGAGGACAAGGAGGGTGATCGGGTTCCTCACCTTGGGCCTGCAGGACCTTAGATTCGATGTCCCAGGTTAGGTTCCCTACAATATATGTAGAGGGGACAATGGTGGATTCAGTGTCAGATTCTGAGTGATTGTATTTCCTGGAATGAGCATTGGGTTTTAAATTACGACTGCCAGGGCCGTGAGTGATGATAAAGTCAAAACAGTCAAAAAACAGTCACCAGCGGGCTTGGCGAGAGTTGAGCCGTTTGGCAGATCATAAGTACGCCAGGTTTTTGTGGTCCGTCCACACAATAAACGGTTGCTCAGCCCCCTCCAGCCAATGTCGCGTTTACAGCCAATCAGCCAATGGGGGGGTTGCACGTGGGCGGGAAACAACTTGGAGCGGCAGAGGTGTAAACAGATAGAGAGGTGTGGCTTAGACTCACTGCTTATGATTCCAAGAAAACCAAGACAACACATTTTGTTTGATCCCTGTGGTGAAATGACAATATAGAATCCTGTATTAACAAAACAAAAAAAAAAACATTGAAAGGACATGAGCAAGTTTGTTCCGTGCCAGTGAACGTGGGGGTTTTAATGCAGCTGAAAATGCTTCTTCCATGCTTTTTTGTTTCTCGTTACGCAGCATGCGCTGCTGTGACGTCGTCCTTAAAGCCACCTTGTAGTTCCATGACAAACTTCTCTTAAAATCAATGACATAACACCACAACGATGAGTGACCGTGACTCATTAAATTGTGATTGAATGAATTCAAGCTCATTAGAAGAACTTTTAATTTGATATACATTGCTTCTCACTGTTTTCCCGACAATCATAAACACTTTTCAGTGTACCTTCTTAGCCGTCATCTTGGCATTAACTGCCCTGCAGAATGTCTTTGAGGAACCAAAATACCAAGTAAAAGGTGTTTGAATCAGTAAACTATCCTGACAAGAATTGAAAAGTGAAGAACCTGCATAGTTTCTGGCTCCGATTGTTTTGCCGAGCCCTCATGATTCCTGGCCAATGAATGAACAGATATTTAGTCACTTAGTTTTGTTTAAAAGCTTTGGTTTGAAACAGGAAAGTGTGCTTGATGGATGAATACAAACCAAACGCAAGCATCAGGACTCAATCAGGACCAAAGGATTTTTCCAGTCTGAATACACCCCAAGTCTTTCTTGGATGTGGCAGATCTTGGGCTGAGAACAACAGAGAACATCACAGCAGGAGATGAGTGAACACTCTGCAGAGGCGACACTGTGGGGGTGGGGAGTTCAAATTTTACAGAAGTTAAAACTCTGAGCTCAAACACTGGGGCAAAACGATTTGGTTACTTGAACGTGGGTCTAAACACTGGAACTTGAATGAACACAGGTCCGGTCTCCATATTTCAGAATGCAGAATAAGGACTTGATAAACAAACTCAATCTGACGCCTCTTCATTTTTTGCCAATGCGAGAACAACTTTGACCTCAGAGACAGAAAACCCAAACACATTGTAGAGCAAAGGGTTGGGGTTCTTGGGTTCAATGGTTTTGATAGGTAATATAGTCATGAAGAAATGAATATTAGTTTGAAGGGAGGTTAATTTGCCACTGACCCACTGGTTTGTATGAGATTTTCATTTGATTTGTCCTCACACTTCTGATCAATACCACATAAAGACTTTATGTTTGAGACAAAAGAAATGAACATTGCAGGATTCCCCTACTCAAAGACCTTATGATTCAGAAACGTTGCCCGTTTGTTTGGGTGAATCAGTGTGTCTGCAGACCCTGCAGTGTCCTGAACGACCAGCAGCCTCTACAGTGGAGACACACCCATACGTATACCCAAATACGCTGTTTACACATAGATATTTCTACAGTAGGACATACTCATGATGTGTACAAACTTTTTGGATATGTTTTTTAATTTCACTGAACATTTTACACTAAACTATAACTTGTTAAAATGTAACTCTCATTACATATAACTAGTTCTTACCTTTTAATTTCATTGCTGTTATTACAGTTAGGTGTTTTGTTAAGCTTATTAAGTAACTTTAGCATGTTTTTAAGTTCATTTTATGCAGACTTTAACGGCAAACCTAGTCAACATTTTTGAGAAGTTGAGAATTTTCATGGATCTAGTTTTTTTCATCTTAGTTGTTATTACTTTCCATAAATATATATCTAATATGTCTAAATTATTTTTTAATGCAGACAGACTCAAATCTCTTTTCATGTTAAGTCATGCCTTTGACCTGTGAAATTTTCTCCACTTTGATTCAGAGGCATCAATATGAAGGTGTCCATTCCTCCATCAAACCATCCCGACATAAGTGTGCTTCCAAGAGTAGAAGGTAAAACCTATCCGTCTCTCCATTAGTGTTTTGTGGGTCTAGTAACACTTATCCAAACTCCTTTTCTACTTTTGCCCTTTGGAAACAATACTGATCAAATCTAGATGGTTAAGGATATAAAATCAGATGAGCAAATGGGAAAAAGGAAAAAATCACACAAGCCTCCATGAATTTACAAACCTTTTCCAAAGGGGAGAGCCAGTGACGTCCGCAGAAAAAGGGCTTCACTTCTGCTCTGATCTGAGCCCCCCCGCCCTCACAGCAAGCAGGTTTTATTACCCAACATGTGTAAATCAATGATAGCGTACAATGGCTCTTTCTTCATCCTTACAAGCAGGAAGTTAAGAGACAAGTAGTTCTGTGTACAAATGACAGTTATGACCGCATGACTTCAGCACAGACAAAAAGCAGAGACAGGTTTCAGCACAAACTTCACAGAATGCTTACGTCTGTAAAGTACGGGGCCCGTGTCCTGACATTAAGATATTAAAATATATCTTGTTCCCTCAGATTAATATCTTGTTCCCACAGATTATTATCTCGTTCGCACGAAGTTCCCACAAGGAACGGAATAGTATTATTGCATTCCCTCAAAATTCCCTCAAAATACTATCCTGTTCCCTCGAAATGATTAACTCGTGCGAACGCAATAATTATTTAGTTTGAACGCAATAATTAATCCATTCGAACGCAATAATTATTCACGTCATATGTCATTCACGCGGATATGCTCTCTGTACGCCGGCAAAAGCCGCTGTCAGCGGTAACTTCCGTGTCTCTGTGACCCATATTTGTTCAAAAAAGGAACATGAAAAACAAAAATGATCACTTTATTACTGTCTCAATGAACATAAGAAAAATATCGAAAGATTTATGATAACTTGGCTGCTTTGCCATACGATAGCTCCTGCTAGGCTACTACTAGCTCCGCCGCAGAGCTCTCTGATGTATGCCGGCATTTGGGCAACTGGCTGGTCTGTTGTCAGACAGACAGCTGATATTGTAGTTTAGGGTCGAATAGGAATAATAATATTCAGGACTTGTCTTTTATTAACTTTAGCAGTCAGTCGCTTTACATTCGAAGGCTGTTAGGCTACATGCTAACTAACTAGCCCAGTGGTTCCCAAACTGGGGGGCGCGCCCCCCCAAGGGGGCGCGGAGGTATTGCAGGGGGGGCGCGGTGGAGGTTTTTTTTTTCATACTTTATTGACAAACAACATAATACAATAACAATGTGAATGTCTCAGGGGGAATTGAAATGTGTACATATTGCAGAAAAATATAAGAAATAAAACAAAAGGTATATAAATATCATGGCGAGACTTCGTAAACGAAGATTATGAAGAGGGCTGTCCACGTCTTCTACAAGCTCGCTCGTGGCTGAGCAATCCAATATGGGAAAGGCAGATCCTGCAGCAGAGGCTGCAGGTGAAAGTCGTGAGGCCGGCTGTTCTCATTTGCCGTTTGTCTTTTAGCCTAGTATATGTAAGTCTATACACATACATATACAACATAAGCCAAAAAGAATTATTACTTCAAAAATCTTTGGGGTTTAATAAATTTTAAATCTTTCAAAAATTAAATTAGTTGGAATTGCTTTTTGGTTTTGCAGATGTTTGATAATGGTACAGTACTGATTGATTTCACTCAAAAACTGCTGGAATTTAGGTTTGGAGTTTGACCATTTGGCTTTATGGATATGGAATTTGGCCAATAATAAAAACAATTGTGTAATGAAGATACAATCTTTGTCTACTTTGACATTAAGGTAACCCAGAATAATGTCTTTATCTAAAAATGTAACAGTTTGTTTAGTTATATTTCCAATATAGTTTCCCACTTCAATCCAAACCATATTTGTATGTCTGCAGTCCACAAACAGATGATAAATAGTTTCCTCCTGAGTTCCACAGAATGAACAAAACAGGTCCATGTCCACAACAAATCTACTCAAAGTTTTTTTGGTAGGATATATACAATGCAATATTTTGAAGGACACCTCTTTTATTTTGTTATTTAGACAGTATTTATTGCTAATAGTCCAAGCATAAGTCCAGTTTATGTCCACAAATTTGGATTCCCAATAAAACCTCCCAGCAGGTAAGGTTGTGGTATGTAAAAGATTTCTTATTTGTTTATTGGAAACTGAATTAACACAAATATCCACATTGTCCAAAAAATTGTCTGGGTTCTTATTTGACTTATGTTATAAATCCCTTTAAACAGTTGAAGTAGACTGGTTGGAACGGCATCTAACACTATTGCATATTCTCTGGGTGGAACAGGAATACCGAATTTTAAAAGAAATTCTTCATACGTCAGAAGATGTCCATGAGAATTGAAAAGTTGTCTGATTAAAACAATATCATTATCATACCATCTAGGAAAAAAGTGATTTATTCTTGTTTTGTACATTACTGTTATTCCAAATACAACAAGTTGTTGGAGAAAAATTATGTTTATAAAGGAGTTTCCAGGCCAGCAGGGCTTCTTTGTAAAAGTTTGAAAGTTTTGTGGGTAATTCTTCAATTTTACAATTACATTTTAGCAAGAATTTAATGCCTCCCATTGTGTCAAAAATATTTTTTGAAATGCATTCCAGATATTGTCTTCCCCTTTCAATAAATTACTTAACCACTTTATTTTAAAAGAGTTGTTTAAAGTTTCAAAGGTTAATATATCCATGCCCCCATGTTTTCTGGTGTTACACAAAACATTTTTCCTTAAATAATGAAATTTCTTTCCTCCAAAATCAAATAATGTTTTGCTTAATAGGTTACAGATGTGTTTTGGCATTTCTAAAGACAGAGACACATAGACAGATCTAGAGATTCCTTCAGCTTTAGATAACAGAATTCTAAAAAAGCACAAAAACATCCAATGTATTTGTATTCACGTTCATTCACATCTGGTACGCCCTCCGGTCATCTTGCTGCAAAAGCCGCTTCCTGTCGCTACTTCTGTGTCTCTGTGAGCATTCAATAGGGGTAAAAATAAAAGCAAGAATGGTTGATCTATTATTGTCTCGATGAAAATCGGAAAAATATCATATTAAGCTGGCTGCTTCGCCTTATGCACTTACCTTTAGCTCGTAGCATAACAACAATAGTAGTACGTCATGTTTCCCAACGTGCTTTGTGGCCAATCATTGGCCAATCACCGTGTCCCTGTAACTAAGGTGTAACAAGAAGACCATTTTAATTCATTAATATCTTAATGTCAGGACAAGGGCTCCGTAGTAAAGAACCGAGAGAATGCAAAATCAACCAGATCTTTTCTTCCCATCAACAAGCTGACTTCATGTTTCCATGACAGGTCTGCTCACCTGCAGTCTCACCCTTGCATCAGCAGTAAAATAAGGTTTTAGGTAGAAATGCTCTGTAAATATTAGTCTGTTTTTAGGCCTCCAGCGTTTGTTGCCTCACATCTTACAGGTCACATAAAGTTCTGTCTTCTTTGGTTCTGAAAAGGAGCCAGATTTTTATGCCTTGAGGGGTCACAGTGAAACGGACAGTTAAAAAAACGTGCTTTCATTCTGTAGTTCACAATAAAAAACTGAAAAGTAAAACTTCCTGAGTGAGATTCAGATATTCAGTTATGCATTAGTTACATTTACTGAGACGTGTAAACTGATCAACTTTATGTGTATATATACACCATCTGTTATTGACCTTTTCCTTCCTTTCAGGACAAACCAGGGGGAACGGTGACATTTTAAGGACAGAACCTTCTGGTTATTACTATGGTGGTGCCTGGAGACCACTAGATGGAACCAAAGTACACCAGTTTAATTCCTCCACAGCAGTCAGTCAGTGTCTGAGAGGGAAGGTGCTCCACCTGTTTGGAGACTCCACCATCAGACAGTGGTTTGAATACTTCATCGCATCATTTCCAGGTATCTGTCCATCAGAGTGGGATTTTCTCAGAACTGATTTATTTTGTTACAAACCAGTTTTTCTTCAAGGTCTCAAGAAGTTCAACCTGCACAGCTCCAAACAAGCTGGACCTCTCATGGCCTTGGACTACCCAAACAACATCTTGGTGACTTACCGCTGCCACGGTCCTCCTATCCGTTTTGCTAATGTTCCTGTGACTCAGTTGCGTTACGTTGCCAATGAACTAGACCACATAGACGAAGGACCCAACACTGTTGTAGTCATCGGTGTTTGGGCGCACTTCAACAGTTTTACTGTTGATGTTTACATTAAGCGTCTACAGAACATCCGCAAAGCGGTGGTGCGGCTGCTGTCCAGAGCGCGACGAACGCTGGTGGTCATCCGGACCGCAAATGCCAAAGCTTTGACCACCGATGTAGCACTGACGAACAGCGACTGGTATTCTATACAGCGTGATAAGTTGCTGCGGGCCGTCTTCAAAGGACTTGATGTCCATCTGGTGGATGCTTGGGACATGGTCCTGGCCCACCACCTGCCACACAACCTTCACCCAAAACCACCTATCATCAAAAACATGATCAATGTTCTCCTGTCCTACATATGCCCTCCACTAACAGACTAAACCAGGGGAAATCATTAAAGAGGCCAGAATAGAAGAACTGGACTGTGATGTTGAGAAACTCTTGCACTTTAGGACAAAAAGAGAACATTAACGTTTTTATGTACAAATTCTCTTTTGGTTTAGCCATTTTTCACAGGTTCAAGAATGGGACCAAAGAGATGTTTGCAGCTGTGGAACATGGAGATTTTGAACATCCTAACAGACTGAGCTGCATAGTTTGTGTCAGTGGAAACACTGAGTTGAGATGAAATTCCCCCAATGCTATGTCGTCTCTCCCAGGTTGGTTGATGAGGAAGAAAGCAAGAGAGTCAATAGCTGCGGTTACATGAACAAAAGTAATCATAATAAATGCCTGATTTAGAATAAAAATGACACGTAGACACGCCGTTCATAATACTCCGCCTCGATCAGACGATCGATCAGAGGGGGCGTGTCTGCAGCTTTGAAGGCAGACCAGAGTCTGTTATGGGATGGAAAGTTCTAAAATGACAGTCAGTAGCGATCTCGGAGGGGCACATGATTGTTTGATGTCATCACTTCGCCTCCTCCCTAGAACTGCTGACTGGAAATGAATTGTGCAACAGTTTTTGTCGGGTGGATGTGAAAACAAAAATGTAATCCCCTCATTGCATCATCGATAGATATTTCTAACTGAATTTTGCTACACATTATCAAATACCATTTTTTTATCATTTTAATTAAGAACAATAAAGCGTTTGGCAGATTGCTTTTCTTATTTTATTTTTGAGTCGACGAACGCAGCTTTATTGTGAAAGTAAAAAAGCATATTGACTTTTCTTTTGATTTATGAGACAGATATGCTTCCACAGGGGAGCACATGTTGCCTGTTCTGCTATGTTGTCTGTGTGGAGTTTATTGTCCTCCACATTTCCGCTCACAGGAGGACAGTCTTTTTGTGATAGTAAAACCTGTCCAACACAAATGCCTGCAGCTGTAATCTGTTTGCTCAGTTGTTGGACAGAAAGAGTTAGGAAAGGAAAAAGGAAAGGAAACTTGAAGAGGAGCACATGAAGCAGAGTTTACTCCGCCCACTTCAACAGCTTCCAGGAACTGCTGAAAAGCCAAAGTAAAGCTTGAAGCTCTGTTTCCTTCACCGCCGTGTCCACCCATCTGCTGAGAAGAAAACCACTGTCTGCACAGTTGAGGCTGATAAGCTTGAACATCATTTTTAACCTATTCATGTGGTAAGACTAATCATGAATGTGCAATTTTTTACTTCAGGTTTGATTTTGTTACATCTGAGACTGAATTTTATGCATTTAAAAGCTAATTTTGACCTATTACACATTGGAGATAGGTGTCACTGATTGCGTAGTACTTTTTAATGTAAAAGTTTCGTTCCACCAGTCAGGCAGCTTCTGAACTGTCTTGGCTCTATTTCCCTCTGATAAAGATGCTTCTGCATTGCAAAGGTCAATAGTTTCTCAAATGCATGCATGTCATCCTTTACAGCACCTTCTTTGACTTAACTGTGTTGCTTTAAATGTTTTCCCTTTAAGACAAGATCAAATGAAAACCAACGAATGTAATTTGGTAAAGGCTTTTCCAGCTGAAAAGGAAACAAGAAAATTGTCATTTCACTCATCTTGTGCAATCTTGCAGAAAGAGTTTCATCTCCATTTCCTTTTTGTGGTTACTTCTGGCAGGTTTTATGTACGGTGCATGTAGTTTTTTATTTTTGCTCCTATTTTTAGCTGCTGCTGCAATGGCGGTTCTTGGCCACCGTACTAAAGAAATGTTTCACAATGAAAACAAAAGTCTGTTCAGCATTTGTAGAAGCAGGGTAAAATATTTGGGGTTTTCAGAATGATTTCCATGAGTGCATATATTTAGCGTGTTTGTGTGTTTCTATGACTATTTTCTGCAGCATGTGGGTCCACCTTAACTGCATGGTGGAGGGCTCACTTTAAACCCCACCAAAAAGGGTCACAGCTTGCAGCTACAGTGATCAGGCATGAGTAGCAGGAGGAATGAATGGTAAACCATTTGGAGTCAATGATACACCAAACAAATAGCTCATTTTTAAATGGTTTAGATTTAGATTTTTTTTAACCCTTGAAAACATTTTTTGCTGTTTTTTTGAAGCAACAAAGTCTTTCACAAATCCAAGTAGGGTAGGAGCTTTAAGCCCGGCCTCTCCGAGCTACAGTCCTCTGCGCTGAGAGCTGGAGCAGAGTTGAATGTGTCATCCAGTCCTTGGTGGAGCCCTCTGTTAGCACTCAGGGCTCTGTAAGAACTACTGCTGCTGCACATGTCTGAAAACCACATGAGCCACGTGTTCTGCTACACTTTAGCTAGTCCTCCTTGCTGGAATCCAGTCTGTACACATGTGAATCTGTCACCACACAGAAAAGAGACCAAGTTAGGCCTTTGCACCAGGTAAGACCTGCTTTGATCTCTAATGCTAAACTATTTTAAGATCAATCTGTGCTTTTATGCTTTTGGAGAAAGCTAAAAATCTGTATTTAAAGTGCATGATAGCCACTCAAACTATTTTCTAACATAAAAAAAAAATCAATAGTGCCCGCTGTTATCAGCATTAACATCTAAACTTCAATAGTTTATCACCAGCAGTTTCATGAGTCTGCAGTGTTTCTACACACCCCATGACTTTTCGGTTAAATCCAACAAAGCCAGATTTGAAATGCCAGCAAATTTGATTGTTTCATTCAAGAAACCGCAAAGATGCTTAAAGGCCTAGTAGATTAAGAAAAAATAGGCAAAAAACACTTATCTGTTGTTAGTGATTATGATTTGATTTGGTTTTCCGCCAAAGGGCAAACTGCTGGTGTTTCCCTTTTTTCTGGTTCTTGAGGTAAATGCCTCAAAAATGAGGTTTGTGGTGCAGCATCACAGCGCAACGTTCCAAAACAATGTCGACTATCTTCTACAGAGCATTGCAGAATTATTACTTAACCTATGAAGAAAGTTTATTGGTGTTGTGTTTTGTTTATTTGCAGCCTTGAGAAATATTGGGCGAGCGTTATTTTATAAAACATGAACTGATGTGTTGCAGTTTAGCAACATAAACATTATTTAAAAATGACTTTAATCCCTCTGGTCTCTAATCTGTTAAACCTCATGTGTGCTTTTAGATGATGGGTTGGATTGTAAAAATACATTTTATACTACAAAGGTTTGGAAGCAGGCTTCGAAATTTTCCAGTTAACCCTTGGTTAAACCCCTGAAATATGTTTAGAAGTCCTGAGATGGTTGGACAGGAATTTAATCTGGCTGGACGATAAGTTACTTGGAAAAAAGTCTATTTAGGTGACAGTGAATGTGGTTAAACCAGATGGTGGTTGGAACACAGCATTGATTGTACATACAATATTAGGTGAAGCTTTTTTCAGTTCTGTGCTTTGATATATACGTTACATACATCCAATTAAAATCGTCATACAATTTTCTGACAGCTTTTTAATCTTTTGGCACTTTCGCTTTGATTTTCATAACTGATCAAATGATAAATGTTTGATCAGCATTATGGTTGCCCAGCGACAAGCTTTGGGCTGCTTAACTCCTGCCGATCGTCACATTTTAGCTGCCTCTGATTGTCAGTTCCAATCGTCCACCTTCTCCAGCTCCTCTGGGAGGACCCCAAGGCGTTCCCGGGACGGCCAAGAGACAAAGGCCAAATCCAGTCATCTACGTTAGCACGTAGCTTCCAGGGCTCAGAAAATACATCCGATCGGTTTTATAACTTTAAAACGTCACAGGGAGTTTGCCTGGGAGCCACAACCCCAGGCCTGGCTCCAGAGTGCCGCCTCGGTGATAGCAGTCTGGACAATGAAATTTAGTCTTGTTTGGACATAATTAAGGGGTTTCTGAACCTTTATTTGCTTGGCAGCTTAGCTCCTGGGATCATCCAGCTCTCAAACCCCTCCACCACCTTAAGGTGGTGTTTCACAGAGTAGGCCATTACAGTGTGATCTAGATTTCCCCATAATCGAATAACTCTCAAAGTGAGAGCCAAAAAAATCAGACGCCAACTTCAGCCTCTTTTAAGAGAACTTTTAAGCGATGGATAAAAAACAAGAAGAACTGTTGTCATCTACAAATAGTAATAAACGTGCATCCACCCTTTGAAAAAGTTGATTATCAGCATCCTTGTTAAATGACACAGCCAATTGCTGAATATTTTGAATAATCTTTGTCTGTTAAATGCCGTTTTCTTTGTTTCGTCTTCCTTGAAGTCGAAGTCTCTTCTTTTGTTTCCTCACTGGCTCTTTTCTGTCAAAAGAAACATTCCAAATACAATTGATTTTTTTTTTACATCAGTGTGTTAATTTAAGATGATATTTGGTTTCTTATGTGAAAAACTTTATTTATAATTCAGATGATGGGGTGGATTGTATATATTTTTTTACTACTAAAGTTTGGAGTCAGGTTTTGTAATTGCCTAGTTATCCCTGGCTAAACCCCTGAAATATTGTCCATTCAAAAGTCCTGACAAGGTTGGAAAAGAATGTAGTCTGCCTGGATGGTATGCTAGATAGATCTAACTTTTAGTCAATAAACCAGACAAACGCTGCGGTGAGAAGCTGTTCAAAGATGACGTTGACTATGCATAGACGTCACTATGATGAAGGAAGTTGTGTGTCAAGCAGAAAGAAGGCTAAAGGAACCAATCATGGTCGTCTTCCAGCACACACGTGATCTAAGTAAATGCATAGTGCTTGGAGCTGCTGCACTTCCTAAACCTTTTTGTCATAATTTACAAACAAAGCAAAACTGCTATCTACTGCAACCCAGGGGGAAGGTTAGGACTTAAAGAGAAAAATCTATATGCTGTTACTCCAAACAGAAGAAGAAAAAAGAGGTGAGTGTACGTTGTCTATGAGAATGACTAAACCCACTGTTTTATTTTTTTCATATTTTGTTCCAGAACCTGTTGATTTGGCTGATTGGTTGATCATGAAGAACAATCCTCTCACATCGTTGTCATCACGACGTGGATCCATCTTTCTATTCTTGGCTCTGTGTGTTTTGACCATCCTGTTCTACAACAAGCAGTGGCTTGAGGTAAAGAACACACTAAAAGTAAACTTTAGTAAAAGCTATTTATTAGGTAACATTCTGGAAAAGATGGTGTGGAGGACATGCAGGAGACACATGTGGCATAATTATCATTTTATGATAGACCAACAAAAGATAAAGATGCCTAAACCAGAGACCAGGGCCTATATCATGGAAAATGAACTTTTACGAGCTTTTAAGTGCATCATAACGTTAATTCCTCACAAAAAACAACCCTAAAGCAGTATTTTCCACAAAAACAAGTGAAAGGGCTGCGAAAATAACTCATATTTTATTTAAAAAAAATCATTAGTGTGCAAAAGATAATCCATTGTCATGTATCCAGAGAGAGGAGCTGTGGTTTGGATGAGGAAGTCTGGAATGACCGAAGAAGATTGAACAGAATGATGGATTATGTTAGACAGGAACCTCTGTGGATCAGGATGTTTGCAGATGACACTGTGATCTATAGCGAGACCAGAGAGCAGGTAAAGGGATGTCTAGAGAGGTGTAGATTTGGTCTGGAAAGGAAAGAAATGAAGGTCAGCAGCAGAAGGACAGAGTATCTGTGTTTTAATGAGAGAGCTCAAGAGGAAGGGTGAGCTTACAGGGAGTAGAGGCGTCTGCAAGCAGGTTGGAAGGGGTGGAGGAAGATTTCAGGTGTGATGTGTGACTAAAGAGTGTCATGAAGAATGAAAGGAAAGCAGCCATGTTGATTAAAAGACTGATGCAGAGGCAGGAGGTAGAGCTGGAAGGAGCAGAGATGAAGATGTTGAGGTTCTCTTTGGGACCAGGATGGATCAGAATGAATCCATCAGAGGAACATATCATGGTAGATGTTCTGGAGATAAATGCAGGGAAGAAGATGGAGATGGTTTGGACATGTTGAGAGGAGGAACAGTGATGATGTTGGTGAAAGGATGATGAGGTTGGAGCTACAAGGAAAGAGGAAGACCAAAAAGGAGGTTTGTGGATGTAGAGAAAGAGAGCATGAGATTGGTTGATGTGAGTGAGGAGGATGCAGAGGAGAGCGTTAGATGGAGGGGAGTGATTTGCTCACCTCCATCCAAGGGAGAGCTGAAAAAAAATGTCTGTCTCAAATATTTTAGAGGAAACGGTAGCTAACAAAATTATGAAGTAATACAACAAACAGTAATTTTGATTATCTGTAGAGGGTTCATTATTATTATCAAATTACATGTTGAAAAATGTTCTGGAAATTTAAGAAAAATAATATGTAAAAAAAACGACAATTGTTCTTTTGTCTTTATGAAAGGGATTTTTTAAATACAAATTAAAGGTGTTTTCTGTTGTCATTCTTTAAAGTAAGCTTGAAGCTACTGGATTGTATTGGATTGCAGCCAATGTAATTAAACACTTTAGTTTTTAGTTGTCAAGTTATTTTGACCCCTTGAATCAGATGGACGTAACACCAGCAGGTGTTACCTGTCTTTCTTTTATTTGCATTTAGGACTCAGATAACTTTCTCCAATGAGTTAATTAGCATTCATTTTGAATGATCTATGTGTTACGGGGGGGAAAGTGAGGAAGTACCCAGGCGCAGAGAGGAGGCAGGAGGTTTCAGGAGAACAGGTTCTTTAATAACTAAAACTAAACAAACCAAAATCCACTGCTGAGCAGGCTAGAAATACTCAAAAACTTGAAACACTAGAAAGGCACTGAAACAGGGAACATCAAAACTATGGAGCAGCACTGGAGGAAGGAAAAGACCAGACTTCAATACACACAAGGCAACAAGACACAGGTGGAAACACTCAGGACTGATGGGGAAAGGTAAAACTCGAAACCAACAACAAAACAGGAAATACTACAAAATAAAACAGGAAGTAACTCAAACCTATACATAAAATCAAGGAACCAAACACAAAGAAACTGAAACCGTTACACTATGAGCAGCCAAGCAAGGTGAAAAACCAGTCCTTATTCATTTTTTTTAATTGATTTACAAATAACTATTGTATTATTGAATTTCAAATAACAAATGATAAAATTTCAGACAACAGCAATGCACCATGATCAATTAATCATCAATGAATGACTCAGAAATAGAAATACATTTAAAACAATTCATGTCCATAAAAAAGCCCTTGATAATGCAATAAACAGCAGATCAACCCCCGTTTACTTCCGCATCTTACCAGCTGCTTCTCCACATTTTTAGATGCCTTGCAAAGGTTTATTTTTCTTCTGTAGGTCGGCCCCAACATCTGTTTCTTTCAGCTCGTGTGTCAAATCAGCGATACCTTATTCCCCATGTGCGAGCTGACGTGGTCTTTGTTTTCACCTGTTGCAACTGACCTACTTTTGTGATCATGTTTTTTCTTTTTGAATACCTTTTTCTCAAGTATTATAACTCACTTTTCAACTCTTCACTTTCCATTACGATTCTTTTGTCTTTAGTTATTTGAATTAATACATACATGCCCGTTTTTGTGTTTTAAAAATGTTGACCTAATAGTATCAGAAAAGTACAGTATTTAAACTAATCCTTTTACACTCTCCAACTCTTCTTCTAGAGTCAGAATAAACAAACCCCCGTTTTCATGGCGGCTCCCGTCAAACCTGACCAGGTGAAGAAATCTCTGCCAATCCATCAACAGCCCTCAAAGGAAGCTGTTGAGCTGGACTTCCTGAAAAACGTAACTGCTTGGCCTTCAGCTCCACCTCTACCACTAAACTTTTCTTGGAATGACACCAGTGATCCACAGCACAGCACCTTCACTATTCTCCCAAAGAGAGGAGGGGGGCAGTGGCATGTTGGAGATGAGCTGGAGGTTGTAATAAAGATGTATAACTTCCAAGGTAAGACAAAGAAACATGGAGGAGATTTCCTACTGGCCCGGCTGCACAGTCCCAGTCTTCAGGCAGGTGTGGCAGGAAAAGTTGTGGACCATCTCAACGGCAGCTACTCTGCAGTATTCCCTTTACTGTGGGAAGGAAATGTGCAAGTTGAGGTAATTCTAGAACAAGAAAGGTGTTTATTCAGTCTGTTTACACTGTTTACATATAACATATGGACAGAATTTTCAATGAATGAATATTGCAGTTCCTTATTTGACCACTAGAGGCTGGTTTCAAAAGCCAGCTTTCAACAAATCTGAACTTGTTATTCATGATATTTGTGAGGAAAGTGGTTGACATCCATCCTTTTTCTAAACCTACCAACTGTGATTGGAATCAGATTCTGCATCTTCATCATGCAGAATCACATTGTTGATGCATATAGATATAAATGTGGAGTTATTTGTGACATTTGTAACATTTGAATCACACATTTACTAATATACATAAATTTCTTTTATTTTAATTTTATTAATATTATTTTATTTTACATTTTCTCAAAATTTAATAATATAAATGCAAAACAGGTGTTAACATATAAAATGCTTAAATGTATTTAATATTATACAGTAAATAGGCAAGGAATGGTTTATTTGTGTAGCACAATTTGCTTCACAAAACAGGAAAATGCATTAAAATCACAATACATGACAGTGCAAAGCTTAAAAACATACATAGTCATTATAAAATGTACATTAAAAGAAATGAAAGAGAAAAGAAGATTAAAAAAGGGGTCAAAAAGGACCCTTCAGTTCAGGAATGTTTTGAGTCTTGATTTGAACCTTAACATGGTAGAGACTATCTTACAACCTCAGTTAGACTGTTCCAGCTTTTTGCTGCATAAGACTAAAATGCTGATTCCCCTTGCTAAGTCATGACTCTGGGCACCCGCAGGAGGCCGGTCCCTGAGGTCCTCAGAGTCTGAGATTGTTCATATGGCACTAACATGTCAGAGATCCACTTTGGTGCAAGGCCATGGAGAGACTTGTAAACAAGCAGAGCTGCTTTAAAGTCTATTCTTTGAGTTACAGGAAGCCAGTGCAGAGACCTGAGCATAGGACTGATGTGATGGTACTTCCTGGTTCTAGTCAGGACTCGAGCAGCAGCATTCTGGATGTACTGAAGCTGTTTTACAGCTCGTTTGGGGAGGCCGGTGAATAGGCCGTTATATTAATCTAACCTACTTGAGACAAATGCATGAATAAGTATCTCCAGGTCTGGTTTTGACACTGTTCTTTTTTGGCAATGTTTTTTAGATGTTAAAATTCTGCTGATGTCACTGACTTGACATGGCTAAGGTTCAGGTCAGAGTCCATGATGACCCCCAGGTTTCTGACTTGATTTTTAGGTTTTAAGAGACAGAGAAAGAAGGTAACTGCTGACACTTTCTCTTTGTTTCTGTAGACCAAAGACGTTGACTTCAGTCTTGTCTGAATCTTGCTGGAGAAAGTTGTTTACCATCCAAGCACTGATCTGTTGGATGCAATAACTAAGTGAATCCACCGGCCCATATTCACCTGCTGTCAGTGACACATAGAATTGAGTATCATCTGCATAGTTGTAATAAGATTTGTTATTACTGCGAATTAACTGACCTAGTGGCAGCATGTAGAGGTTGAACAAAAGGGGTCCCAGGATTGATGCCTGGGGCACACCATAGTTCAAGGCCATGCAGTCTGAGACACAACCTCCAATTTCAACAAAATATTTCCTGACTTCTAGATAGGACTTGAACCAACTAAGGCCAAAGCCAGAAATTCCAACCCAGTCTTGGAGTCTGTGTGAAAGGATCCTGTAGTCAACAGTGTCAAAAGGAACGCTCAGGTCTAGCAGGATTAAGACAGTGACTTTGCCTGCGTCAATGTTTAGGCGGATGTTGTTAGTTACCTTGATAAGAGCAGTTTCTGTGCTACGTTGAGGTCTAAAAGCTGACTGGAAAACTTCAAATGAATTTTTACTAAGACAAAGTCATTGAACTGTTGGTAAACAACTTTTTCAAGCACTTTTCCTAAAAATGGCAAGTTTGAGGTGAATCGGTAATTGTTCAATTTTGTAACATCAAGATTGCTTTTCTTCAGGAGAGGTTTAATAACTGCAGTTTTTTAAGGCCTCAGAAAATGCTCCAGATTGAAGCGACATGTTAACTATTTGAGTAATTGGTGCTGGCAAAATGTTCAGTACAGTCTTTAGAAATCTAGTGGGTAACACATTAAGGCCGCATGTAGACAAACTAAGACAAGTGAAGATCTCTTGGAAAGTTTTGTCAGCTACAGGTACAAAGTGAGTCAGCTTAGAGTGACTAGGTGGCTGTTGGATAGTTATTTGGGTTGTGGAGTTTATGGCTTTTTTAATGCCCTGAAGCTTGTTGTTGTAAAATACAATAAACTCATTACATTTGGATGTGCAAAGCAGTTCTAATGGCTGCTGAGCTGGAGGGTTTTTTAATTTGTTTACTGTTGCGAACAAGACACAAGAGTTACTGCCGCAACTGATTTCAGAAAAGTACCTTTCCCCTGTTCTGCATAAGATTTGGTTGTAGGTGTACAACTCCCACTTAAACATTTCATGATGAACCTGGAGTTTGGATTTGCACCACTTCCGCTCAGCTCTGCGACACTGCCGTTTCTGTGTCCTCACCAAATCATCTTTTATCCAGGGAGTTTACCGTCTACTTTTTCTAATTTTCATCCTCATAGGGGCAATGGCATCCAGAACATTTAAAATACTAGAAGTATCAAAGTTCACTAATTCATTAACATTAGCAGCAGAGGTGTTTTGAAAGTCTATCATTTCTGCAAATTTTGCCCTGGTGTTGTCATTATGTGCCTCCTTCGGACAACTGCAGGACCAGGTGGTGGTTTGGGAGCAACGGACAGGTCAAAAAACACACAGAAATGATCAGACTGGGCGACATCAACCACACCGTCATTGGAAATGATAACCCCCATTGTAATGAGCAGGTCCAGGGTGTGTCCTCTGCTATGGGTGGGGCCATTCACATGTTGAATAAGACCAAAGGTTTCAAGGACAAGCATTGAGCTCTTTTACATTGCTGTCATTGACATAATCCACATGAACATTCAAATCACCTGTAATGATTTAACCCTCAAAGTCTGTGCACACAACTGAGAGCATTTCAGTGAAATCATCAATGAAACTTTAGCTGTGCTGAGGAGGCGTGTACATAACTATGCAAAGTAAGGAAGAAGTTTATTTAACTCTATTTTAAAGGAAAACATACTCAAATGATGAAAACGCACCCAATGATAATCTGTGGGTTACAATATTATCTCTAAACAGTGCAGAAAAGCCTCCACCCTTTTTACTTTCTCGTGATTCAGATTTGTTGTTGGGGGGAGTTGATTCGACTAGAACGATGTTCAAGATTAAAAGAAGAGATGAATTTATTGATTAAAAATGATTTGTTACATAAAGATCTGACATTAAGTGCAGCAAGTTTAAGATTAGTTAAAGTGTCAATGTCAGATCTTTATGTAGCAAATGGTCATAGACTTCTTGGGGGATGTGAACTGGAGTTCTTTGATTGGGTTCAGTCTAACTGCCCTTTTGCTTAGCATTCTAGGTGGTGTGACTGCAGTTATAGCATCAGAAGAAAACTATTCCTGGAACACTGGGGGCCTGTTTCATCCTAGCTCAGGGAGATAGCACCTCTAGAGGCACGAGTGGGAGGTTGAGTAGAGGGTAATTTGGGCGATGGGCCAGGAGGGGCAGGAGCTGAGCGGGATTTGGGTAAATGATGGGGGGGGCGTAGCAGGGGTTGTTGGATGAAAGGCGGGAAGGACCTGTTGGAGGGACTTTGGGAGATGGACAAAGAGGGGGCGCAGAAGGGGTAGGAGAGCTCCTGTGTGGTGTGAGGTCCACAGGTGTTAGGGGAGCCATCTTAATTCCTGATTTGATGAGGCTATCAAGATGGCTGGATAGAGCCATGGGTGAAAGCAGGGGAGAAGAAAAGAAAGGAGATTGAGTCTTCACTGGGAGTAGATACAGCAGGGGGCACCCACAGCCGGTCAGATGGTAGTTTTTTCTGGTCCAAGCTCTCTGTTGGGGCCAGAGGTGGATCCAAGGCCTGTAAGGACAGCCCCAGGGATAGTGGAGCTAGCTCCGGGGCCAAATCTGGTGGTTTTTGTTTTGGTGCTTCTCCCGTGACTGAGTCCTTGACCGATGGCTGTGGAGGTATTTGTTGTTGACGTGGTGCTGTGGTTCTTGGAACACTGGCTCGGTCTTTCTTTACTGTCTTCACAGGGCCTTGGCCTCGGTGCCTCAGAGCGTGGAGGAGGTTCTTCACTAACTCTCCAGCTCCACCTCTGTTCAGGTGTGGGCTTTTTCCCTTGAACAGGTCCTTTCGCTTCCAGAGTACATTAAAGTTTTCAATATAATGTAGTCCTCTGGGAGGCACACTGTCTGGACAGCCATGTGTTCATTCATTCATTCATTCATTCATTCATTCATTCATTCATTCATTCATTTTCTATACCGTTTTTCCCTTTCGGGGTCACGGGGCTGCCGGGGCCTATCCCGGCCACTTCAGCTGAAACAACCGGCTAAAATTGAGTGAAATCCCATCAAAGTTAGGAAGAAGTCCACTGATGAATGCTTCAACCTTTACTTTGTCAATCTCTTCAAATAACTTTATGAAGTTGTTTTTCAACTGTTCAGACTGTTCTTCTCTGATATCTATAGCACCTACATGGATAATTAATCGTTTAACTCCTTGGTACAAGACTTGAGAGTCCTGTAAAACTGGAACAGTAGAACTCTGGCAGCAAAAAGTTTGCATTTTTCTGTGGCTTGCTCCACTGATATTTCCATCTCCAAGCAGCAGCGTATCTCTGACCTTGATGTTTAGCACAGATTTTCTTTCTGCCTGTGCTTTGTTGTTAGGCATTATTATGCCTATTCTGCGAACTTGATCCAATTTCTCTTTGTTCTTTTAATTCACACTGTGATAGAGGTAAGAATCCGTTTGTAAGCTTTATTTCAGATGTTAAGATAAGAGATAAGATAAGATAGGACTTTATTGATCCCCGGAGGGAAATCCAATTGTCACAGCAGCCAAAACAAGAAATATAGCAGTTAGCATTTAGTAATAATAAAATTGTAATAAAAGAAAGTGGAAGTGAAAGTGCACATCAAAAATAACAAGTTAAGTAGTAAAATAACAGCAGCGGTTTCAGCAGTTCTAAACTGTGTTGTTGTATACCATGACTGCTGTTGGGACAAAGGACCTCCGGTATCGTTCCTTATGGCAATGGGGGTGCAGCAGTCTTTGGCTGAACGAGCTACTCATGGTCCTCACTGTCACATACAGAGGGTGAGAGGGGTTGTTCCGGGTCCACTGAGTCCAGGGGACAGCCCAGGACAGAGCTAGCTCTCTTCACCAGCTTGTAAAATTTCTTTTTGTCCCTTTCATTAATTCCTCTACACCAGCAGATCACAGCATAGAAAGTTGCTGATGCAATGACAGTTTCATAGAAGGTCTTGAGTAGTGGCCGACACACACTAAAGGACCTCAGTCTCCTCAGGAGGTGGAGGCGACTCTGACTCTTATTATGCAGGACCCTTGTGTTGTCTGACCAGTCCAGTTTATTGTTGTGAACACCCAGGTACTTGTACACATCCACCCTCTGTCCAGTCCCTGAATGACCACTGGAGGACACTGAGAAGCCTTTCGCTTTGGGTTCACACATAGTTCCTCCGCACAAAGTTTTGGAAAGGACACGACATCACTCAAGTCTATGTCACTGTTAGTTGTCACATTTGTGATAATAGCAAGCTTCTTACCACCGGATGCTACTGCAAGGGTCTTGTGAAGTCCATTTTAAGATTGTAAAGCAATTATTCATGCTTGCAGTTCCTTTATTTCTTGTTAAGCGATCCGACGGCGTTCACAGTGGGAGTTTGTATTTATTCCTCTTCCGGACATGTCACTGGCACGTTTTCCAGCCAAAATCCGTTGTTTAAATCCGAAATCCTCTTTTCGTTAATGTTTTAATATTCTGCTTATCTGTGATGAAAAGTCACAAACTCTGCTCCACTCTCCACTCTCATCTCCAAGTGAGCTTTTATTAAACCAACAGTAAAGTTATGAACTTGTTGCAACAATTCATTTCTTTACAAAAACAGTTTTTTATGTTTAGCCCATCTTTTAGGTAGCAGTCTGCCAAATGTTCAAATTTAGGCATCATTTAACAGGAATGTCAAGCTATTTCTGATGGACAGTTGCAGGTTATGACCCCAACACATTCCTGCTGAAGGAGAATCCCAAAATATATTGTTTCCACTTTTTTAGACCAATAACTGTTTTCCCTAATGGTCAAAACACAAAATAAATCAGGGTAACCAAAAGCCACTGGTAATGTTACGTTTTAACATGGACTTATCTTTTGTCAAAACAATGCCCAGACTGTATTATTTCAACCTTTATGGGAAATATGTAACAGCACTTCACAGATAAAATCATTCCACCTTAAGTAAGTGTTGATCTTGTGTTTTCCATCAGGTGATCCTGGTTCACTCGAGTGAGGCGGTCACTGTGCTCCAGCAACTAAACCGTATGCAGCCTCACAGAATTTACTTCCAGAGTCTCTTCCGCTCAGGCTCTCTGACTGAAACCACCACCTGTAACGTTTACATTAATGCAACTCAGCAGCAACTGTGCAACTACACTGACCTGCACACAGGTGAGCAGTGGTTCTGCTACAAGCCAAAGAAACTGAGCTGTGATGCCCGGGTCACTCATGCCAAGGGAGGATTTAAGAAAAACATTAAACGTCAGGAAGAGATGCTCTTCCAGAGGTGAGCTGGACATCTGCAGACATTCTGTCAGGGTGGTGTAAATGTTTTGAAGTCTACAAAGATTGTATTCACTGTCTACTTTTGTACAGAAGGTGATGGAAACAGTGGTACTTCAGTCTCTCTGTGACCCAGTTGATCTAATGAATCTAATCTTGTTATTTCATCTTTATTTGTGATTTCTTTACATTTACCAAATGTCCAAATGTTGCTTAAAATGTAATTTAGATTGACTCAAATCTCTCAAATGACTTTTCCTGCTGATTAGTGCATGTGACCTGTGAAATTTCCTCTGTTTTTATTCAGTGGCATCAATATGAAGGTGTCCATTCCTCCATCAACCCATCCCAACATTAGTGTGCACCCAAGAGAAGGTAAAACCTATCCGTCTCTCTGTTGGGTTTTCTGGGTTCAGAGAACAGCAATCCAAGCTCCTTCTCTGACCTCCTACAGGCTTTTGAATACAGAGATCCAGTCTCTGTAGTGTTTCCTGAAACTGTTTCAGTGACAAAAACACGAAAGAATAAATCCCCTTTACTTGGCATTCATGGTGATTAAAGTCTAGAAACACCTTAATGAAATATTGTTACATTTTAAATAGCAATCAGGAGACTAGAACAGAAACAATGAGTTTTTCTGGCAGTTCATTAGAACCACAGGCTGTTAGTCTGATCCCACAGATCTTTCCTTCATTCTGTAGGTCACAATTAAAGACTGAAAAGGAAAACTTTCAGATAATGAGTTATGCATTAGTTACATTTACTGAGACATGTAAACTGATCATCTTTATGTGTATGTATATATACACCATCTGTTATTGACCTTTTCCTTCCTTTCAGACCAAACCAGGGGGATCGGTGACATATTGAGGACAGAACCTTCTGGTTATTACTATGGTGGTGCCTGGAGACCACTAGTTGGAACCAAAGTACACCAGTTCAATTCCTCCACAGCAGTCAGTCAGTGTCTGAGAGGGAAGGGGCTCCACCTGTTTGGAGACTCCACCATCAGACAGTGGTTTGAATACTTTATCGCATCATTTCCAGGTATCTGTCCATCAGGGTGGGGTTTTCTCAGAATTGAAATGTTTTGTTACAAACCTGTTTTTCTTCAAGATCTCAAGAATTTTGACCTGCACAGCTCCAAACAAACTGGACCTTTCGTGGCCTTGGACTACCCAAACAACATCTTGGTGACTTACCGCTGTCACGGTCCTCCTCTCCGTTTTGCTGATATTCCTGTGACTCAGCTGCGTTACATTGCCAATGAACTAGACCACATAGACGGAGGACCCAACACTGTTGTAGTCATTGGTGTCTGGTCGCACTTCAGCACTTTTCCTGTCGATGTTTACATTCGGCGTCTGCAGAACATCCGCAAGGCGGTGGTGCGGCTGCTGTCCAGAGCGCCACAGACGCTGGTGGTCATCCGGACCGCAAACCCCAAAGCTTTGACCGTCTATGAAACACTGACCAACAGCGACTGGTATTCTATACAGGGGGATAAGCTGCTGCGGGCCGTCTTCAAAGGACTGAATGTCCATCTGGTGGATGCTTGGGAGATGGTCCTGGCCCACCACCTGCCACACAACCTTCACCCACAACCGCCCATCATCAAAAACATGATTGATGTTCTCCTGTCCTACATATGCCCTCCACTAACAGACCAAACCAGGGTAAATCACTAAAACAGGCAAGAATAGAAGAACTGGGCTGTGATGTTGAGGAACTCTTGCACTTTAGGACAGAAAACCTTCTACGGTGCAGTAGAACCAAGGCAGGGTTAGAAATCCAACACAAAGCAGTGCGATGATTGTAGACCTGAGGATGGAGCAACGTTTACATATAACACATGTAACCCGGTGGTGATTTTATTTAAAATAATGAAATAAATAAAGTGGAAGATTATTTTTTTGGTATGCATATAACTATTATTTTGAGTAAATAATAGGGTTTGGGTTTATATTGTTTTTAAATGGTATAAGTAAAAAAAGAAGAAGAAAAAAAGAAGGGGTAATCTCATTTAGTTTATTCCCTGTATGATTTTGATTATTGGTTCGTTTATAAGTCCCTCGTTTTAGCCAATTGTGATTGGCTCTGGATACGTGAGGGGGCGGGGTCAGTGAATAAGAACGGAGGAGGAGAAGGGGAAAGTTCGAGAAGTGTGAACGGCGAAGGATTTTTTCCCTCCAGATCTGCGGGAGAGAAGTCTGAGTTTTCTAAGGCCGCCTTTACACTGCATGGTTCAAGTGACCCAATTCCGATTTTTTCCTCTCATTTGGCACAGATCTGATATGATCGGTGAACGTGTAAGCAGGACAAAAGCGCATGGATTCCGTTTTTCTCAGATCGGATACAGGCCTCTCTCATATGTGGAAATAAATCGGAAACGAATCGGATACGTGCATTTGCGTGTGCCATGTAAGTAGACAGATCGGATATTCCCCAGTAAATGCGAGTCGTACGTCAGTGACGTCAATTCAGGACACCACCAACTGAGATCATATGACTTATTAAGGTGCTTTTGTGCGCTGATTTTGCTGTCAGCATGTTACCTTTCAGCCTCAGGCTTCAGACCGTAGTTGGAAACCGTTGTTATGTCCGGTCCGGTCCGGTCCCGGTCGGGACGCAAACGGTAACTAATCAAGCGGGACACCGTTGCTATGGAACAGCAGGCTAGAAACCGTTTATTTTTTGGGGGGGCGTGTATGGCAGTGTGCGCGTGCTTGCGTGTGTGTGCGTGTAACTTAAGGAGAGGAGCGCGGGTGTGAGCGTGGAGCGGGGGACTGTCGGAGAACAGTAAATTAAAAATAAGGTGTCTCGCCCAAAAGTTTTGGAGTCTTCCTTAACCCACTCTGGAGGCTGAGGGTTCAGAACGGAAAAGAGAACCCCGAGGAAATCTCCCATGTGTTTCTGACTACGGTCAGAAAAGAGAAGTCATCACGCAGAAAAGGTTCAACACTTGGATCAAACTGTTCGGACAGCACGTCTACAAACACTTCCTCATTCAAAACTCAGAGAGAGCACATAAGAAGGCCGACCAGCCCCCCTTTTTCCTCTCCCGTGCATCCCGTCAGGAGCGCCCAAGGCAACGCCTCCTTCCGTCGCCGCCTTATCTCCATGACAACCGCAATCACAAAAGTCCAAAGAATGTCAGTGGAAGGCGGAAATGCTGCTACGTAGTCCTCAGAACGTCTAAGTTTGATAGTTTCAGCATTGTATAGTGTAAATGCAAAAATCAGATACGGGTCACTTTTAAAAGATGATGTAAGCGGGTCGTCAAAAAAATCGGATATAGTCAGAAAATCGGATATGGGCATCAAGACCTGCAGTGTAAAGGCGGCCTTTGAGACAAAAACCAGGACACAAACGAAGAATCTTGAACGGAGAGTTCAGAAGAAAATCTTGGCTTTTGAGTCGAGGAACGGCAGGTGAGCTGGAAGCGAGCGAGCAGTTTTCTGGGTCGGAGAGGACGGCGCGGGAGTCGGGAGCGGAGGCTGCTAAGCTAGGCTAGTGTGCATCACGATGGATCACATGAGGCGAAGTAGTCGTGTTTTCTGTTATCCTTGGACCCAACTGGAGTATTTCAACGCACTCAATGTTTTGCAAGAGAAGCATCAGGCCTGCAACGTTTTTTTGTATTTTTTTCTTTTGTTTTTGAGGTGCCGGTACCGTGAGTAAACTGAAGTGTGTGTGTGTGTGGGGGGGGGGGGGGGGGGCGTGCGTGTGTGTGAGAGTGAGAGCGCGCGCGCGCAAGAGAAAAGGTTTCAACCGGTTAAAACTGTTAATGTTCCACAGTTGTTAATGGTATACAGTGACTTTGTTAACTAAAGAGTAGTAATATCTGGGAAACTTTTATTTTGTGACATTTATTTTGTAAACTGTGTCGAAAACCAGTGTTTACCAATGTTTAGATTAGGCCAAAAGGGGACTTTCTGAGTATATTTTAGGGTAACTGGTGTAATTTAATTTTATTCATTTTTTTACTTAATTGGAGGGGTTTATATTCTTTGTTGGGGTATCAATTTATATTTAATTTACCAAATTATTATAATTTATTAAACAAAGCCTTTGCAAAATTTGGCTAAATGTTGAAAGATCTCTGGAGTCTCTTTATTTTCTTATTAGAAGACACGCTTTTATTTATCAGGTGCACCCTTTCTGGTATCCACCTGGACGTTGTTCGAACCCAAGCACCAACCCTTCTACTCTAAACTAACAGGAGGGCTCCACGGGTGTTACACACAAGTTGTCCATGAAGTTGTCAATAACATTTTTTCAGAAGGGTTTTAACATTTTTTTTACAAGTTACAACGAGATTTCGTCTGTCATCACTGCATCAACACTTTCATCACTCAGTCTATGAATGCCAAAAGCATTGTGAGTTGTGAATCATGGGGTTTTTACCTTTCTCAGTTATTTTTTCAACTTAATCTATTTCTGTTTTACAAAAGCAGAGAAAAACACACAAACCTCAAAGTTTGAACAACACTTAATGCAACTAAGAGCACAATGTTTTCACTGTAAAGGCAGTCTGGATCTTGCAATGCATTCTGGTATCTTATCACTTTTTTAAACTATTTCCATGTATTTGTCGAATGTCTCACGTTTGACAGAGATTTGTGTTTCTATTTCCTTAAAACGTTTTTAGTTTAGTTTTTAAACAACTTTTATTTGGTTATTATTTTCTTAACTTTGTACGCATTTTCTTATAAATGTTTTAAGATGTTTAACTATTTATGATAAAATAATATTTTTATAACACTGTTTTTGATTGTGTTTTTTGCACTCATTTCCTGTTTTTACAACAATCAGTAAGGGTGAAGTGAGGGGAGCATTGAAGAGCAGAAAGGCACGTGGTCCTGATGATTTAGCTGTAGAGGTATGGAAGTGTCTAGGAGAGATGGCAGTGGAGTTTTTGACTGGGCTGTTCAACAGGATAGGAGGTGAGGAGATGCCTGAGCAATGGAGAAGTGTGATGGCACCCATTTTGAAGAATAAGGAAGATTGGGAGATTTGTGACAACTACAGAGGTATAAAGCTAATTAGCCATACAATGAAGTAATGGTGAAAAGTAATTTATGCTAGACCAAGAGCAGAAATGAATGTTTGTGAGCAGCAGTATGGTTTCATCCCAAGAAAGAGCACAACAGATACAATATTTGCTTTGAGGCTGTGGATTTCATTAAAATGCAGGAATTTGTAAATCTCAATCCAGTTCAATCCCAGCTTGGGGACCTGAAAAAGAACATTTCTGTGTGGATTTTGCATGTTCCCCCTGTGCATGCGTGGGTGTGACGGTGTGGCACCGTCAGGTGCCGAGGGGAGGCCACACCGGGTTTTATTGTTTGTGTATTGTTGTATTTTCTTATTTAATGATTGCTACCTGTGGTGCCACCTGGAGGGAATGGAGAGCAACGCCCCGTGGACGTGGCGTCCCATTTAAGAGGGAGCACTGCAGGTGGTGAAAGGGAAGGAGTGACAGTCTCTGCTGCGTGCTGCGTGGCCCTGCGTGGTGCTCACCGTGTCTGTATTAAACACAGATCCTCCTCCTCTGCATCCTTTCTCGGCGGGACCCCGTCACAGTGGGTTTTCTCCAGGGACTCCCACCATCCAAGAACATACTTCAAGTTACCAGGATAGGCTCTGGTGACCCTGAAAGGGACAAAACAGAAGAAAATGAATGTTTTGCTGTTGTGATCTTTAGGACGTTTTTGTTTTGGGTGATTTTATGATCTGCTTTGCACTTCAAGGCCACTATAGGAAAGTAAACTCAAACAGTTGAACATACGTTCATGTTGGCACCAAAAGAAAAACAATTAAAATCAAATTTTGGCAACAATGGCAGCACTGTTAGTGTGGTTTTACACAAAAACATACATCAGCTGTAGATTTCGATCTTTCAAGAAAATGGAACATACCATTGTTGCGAATGTGGTAAGTGTTTTGTGAAGTACTTGTAAGTTTTGTACAGTTTTTTTTCGTGCGGGTGATGATGTCACATGGTGCCTTTTCCCCACACTTTTGTTGTCTTTTGCACCTATTACCAAAGCTATGGATGAATTGATTGATTGGTTGGTTGGCTCTCAAACTTCCGAGCCAAGAAAGAAGTGATAAAGAGGGTCTGGCAGAAGAAATAAACCATGTGCAGCAATGATCACTTCTTCGTGGACCTCGACTATCCCCCAGCAATCTAGAAAAAACGTGTCATGACTCGGCAAGGCTATACAGACGCTAAAACCCGGAAGGAAGACAGGAGGTGAGTGAAGGTAAGTAACTGGGTTTATTGCTCCAGTGGATGAATTCTCCTGTTGTGGCAGGGGTCGGCGAGAACGAAGGACCGTCGGCGATCCGAGGCGAGTCTTTGGACTCGGTGATGGCTCCGGAAGAGTCGGACGGCTCGGCGGCCACTCCAGAGGAGACGTGGATCATGACGTGGCTGGAGAGGTTTGACTGTGGCCTGTGGCGTGGCTGGAGGTTCGACTGTGGCTTGAGGTGAGGCCTGATGTACGGATGGAGCGTTGAGAGGAGGTAGATAACCCTGGGAAAAAACTCCACTTGGGCAGTAGTAGATGCAGGCGTCCACTCGTGGGATATAAAAGTCCTGGACATAGAAAGACTTGAGATCAGACAAGAGCAAAGGTATATAACAAGAAACATTGAGTGTGACAGACTAGCACCATCAGGGGCAACGAACTGGCGTAGAATTCTGGTCCTGGCGCTCCTTAAGTAGGTCTGGCGGGTTGATGAGATGAGTGGACGCAGCTGGGATGAATCAGTGGCCAAGCAGAGAGGGGAGGGGGAGGATAGCTGACAGAGGCACCATGACAGTACCCCCCCCCCCCCCCCCACGACCGCTTCCAGGCGGTCCAGGACGGCGATCAGGATGGGCCCGGAAAAAATCCTCAATGAGGGACGGATCCAGAATGAGAGAGCGGGATATCCATGATCGCTCCTCAGGACCATAACCCTCCCAATCAACCAGGAACTGGTGCTCACGAGCCCAACGCCGAATGTCCAGGATACGGATGACCCAAAAGGCAGGGCCGCCGTCGATGATACGGGCAGGCGGCGGGGAAGCGGGCGGCGGGCACAAAGGACTGTCCTGGACGGGCTTGATTTGAGAAATATGAAACGAGGGGTGCACCTTGAGGGCCCGTGGGAGGCGTAGATGGACGCAGGTAGGATTGATGATCCTCTCAATGGGGTATGGACCGATAAAGCGAGGAGCCAGTTTCTGGGAGGTGGCCTGAATAGGGATGTTGCGGGCGGATAGCCATACCTTCTGACCGGGCTGGTATACGGGTCCCACCACCCTGTGACGATTGGCGATGCGGTAGTTGCTCTCCTTGGTGCGGAGGAGAGCATCTTTGGTTTGGCGCCAGACCTGTTGGCAACGATGGAGATGTTGCTGGACAGAGGGCACCGCCAAATCGAATTCCTGGGACGGAACCAGGGGTGGTGATTACCCGAGAGCGGCCTTAAACGGAGACACCCCAGTAGCGGATGATGCGTGGGTATTGTGGGCATACTCGATCCACACTAAATACTGGGACCAGTCCTCGTTGTTTTGTACTGCCAGGCAACGCAATGCTGCCTCCAGTTCCTGATTGGCCCTCTCTGCTTGACCGTTGGACTGGGGATGATAGCCGGAAGTGAGGCTGACCGTGGCCCCCAGGGCGGAACAAAAGGGCTTCCAGACTTAAGAGACAAACTGGGGACCACGGTCCGAGACATGTCCAAGGGGAATGCCATGGTGACGGAATACCTGGTCAACCAGGACCTGGGTGGTTTCTGTGGCAGAGGGTAACTGGGCTAGAGGAACGAAATGAACCATCTTAGAGAAACGGTCAATGATGGTGAGTATGACGGTGTTTCCCTGAGACGGAGGCAACCCGCTGACAAAGTCCAAGTTGATGTGCGACCAAGGATGACTGGGGTGAGTAATGGTTGTAACAATCCAGCTGGGGCAGAGTTGGAGGCCTTGGAGCGGGTGCATGCGGTACGCGCTGCCACATATTCGCGGACATCCTTATCCATTGAAGGCCAAAAGAACCTTCTACGGAGGAGATGGAGAGTGCGCTGGACGCCGCCATGGCAGGATAGCCGGGAGGTATGCCCCCAGGAGATAACATCTGCCCTGAGAGAGGTGGGTACATAAAGGGTGCCATTAGGACAAGGGGCATGATTGGGTTCCTCACCTTGGGCTTGGAGCACCCGATTTTCGATGTCCCAGGTGAATGCGCCGATTATGCACATGGAGGGGTCTATGGTGGTGATGTTTTCCATGGTGCTGTACTTGCGGGACAACGCATCTGGTTTGACGTTCCAGTACGGTAGGTGATTGTGAAACGGAACCTGTCAAAAAATAGACACCACCGGGCCTGAGGGGAGTTGAGTCGCTTGGCAGTTCTAAGGTAAGCGAGGTTTTTATGATGCTCAGCCCCCTCCAGCCAGTGTCGCCACTCCTCCAGGGCCAATTTGATTGCCAGCAGTTCACGATTTCCCACGTCGTAATTTTGTTCTGCAGCCGACAATTTCTTTGAAAAGAAAGCACAGGGTTTGAGCTTTCTAGGAAAACAGCGCCGACCCCGGAATCCGAGGCGTCGACCTCCACGATAAACTGTCATGAGGGATCTGGCTGAATGAGAATGGGGGCTGTGACAAACAGTTTCTTAAGATGATCGAAAACCTGTTGGGCTTCTTGGGTCCATTGAAAGTTTCGATGGGTGGAGGTGAGCCGAGTGAGAGGGGCGGCAATACTACTGTAGTTGCAGATAAAACCTCTATAGAAATTAGCGAAGCCCAGAAACTGTTGCAGTTTCTTACGATTGGTAGGGGGTTCCCAGGCAGGCAGAAACGGCCTCAATCTTGGAGTGATCTGGCTTGATACGACCTGCCTCAATGATGTAGTCCAAGAACTGAACAGACTCGACATGGAATTCCTATTTCTCTGCCTTAACATACAGCTGGTTCTCTAAGAGACGGGTGAGGACTTGACGGACGTGTTGTTCATGCTGGATACGATTGTTCGAGTAAATGATGATGTCATCAAGATATACGAAAACAAAGCAATTTAGAAAGTCTCTAAGGACGTCGTTGACTAACCTCTGGAAGACTGCCGGGGCATTAGTCAACCCAAAGGGCATAACTAGATATTCATAATGCCCCAGGGGTGTATTGAAAGCAGTCTTCCATTCGTCCCCCTCTTTGACACGGACAAGGTGATAGGCATTACGGAGATCCAGTTTTGTGAAGACGTGGATCCATCCTGGACTGAGTCGAAAACAGAGGAGATTAAGGGCATTAATTTGTAATTTAAGGTATAACTCATCACAGTGAATATGTTGTGTGTATGTTTAAGTGAAAAGGCATGAGACTAACATAACATCCAAATATTTTGGTGAAACTTTACTGGTAGGTAAGTAAGAAATGTTACTGACATTCAAGTTGCCGTTTGCGTGTTCATTCTTTTTGCTGCGGTTGCAGCACTTACGTCACTTACTATTATTATTATTTTTCTGAAAGGATGATGACCAGACGTCCTCTTTTTCCTGGACATGTCCTCTTTTTTGATACCCATATAGCAGCCTTTCTCAAAGAGTGGTCCGCGGACCACTGGTGGTCCGTGGGCGCCCCCTAGTGGTCCGTGAGGCGGCACGGCGGCAACCAGGAAAGTTAGTCTGCCTTGGAGTTGAACGTCAACTTAAAATATGGATCAGTGGCTTAGGACAGGGTCGCTTAAAAGAAACTCGGATGAAACATCTGACACAACTGTAAAGGTGCTACGAGTTAATGAAAATGCAAGTAGTTCTGTTAACAACGCTACGGAGGTCCAGGAAGATGTTGCTAACGTCATAGCGAAGTCATCAAAAGAGACCCCGCCGCAAAGCTGTGAAACTCGCCATCAGCGTGAAAAATCCACCGCTAAAGTGAAACGAAAATATCACAGCGACTACATACAGTTTGGATTTTTTTGGACTGGAGAGGAGGAGGATCCCAAACCACACTGTGTTTTGTGCTATGAAACGTTAGCTAACGAGGCTATGAAACCTGCAAAATTAAAGAGGCATCTGGAAACTAAGCACAAGGAGTACCAGGGGAAACCTATTGGATTTTTTGAAAGAAAACGCGATGAACTGAAGAAACATATGATGAAAGAGACCTCCCAGTTTTTTGCACCTGGAGAAAATGCGAAGGCTACAGAGGCGTCATACAAGGTATCCCTCTTGATTGCTAAAGCAGGAAAACCTCATTCAATTGTTGAGAATTTAGTTAAACCAGCTGCGAAGGTGATGGCTAACATATTGTTTGGGGGAAAAGCCGGCGACGAAATTAACAGGATTCCTCTCTCCAATGACACCGTCCAGCGGCGCATAAAAGCTATGGCTGAAAGTGTCGAACATCAGTTGGTTACACGTTTACGCCAAAGTCAGTTCTTCTCACTACAATTGGATGAATCTACCGACCTGGGGAATGAAGCAAATCTGTTGTGTTTTGTGAGATACATTTATGCCGGTGGATTGCATGATGAGTTTCTCTTTTGTCGTTCCTTGCCAACCAACACAACAGGAGAAGCAATTTTTCATTCACTCAATGATTTCATTGTGAAGAATAACTTGGACTGGTCAAGATGTGTCGGGATTTGCACCGATGGTGCAACCGCAATGACTGGAAAACAGAAAGGCCTCGTAGCGCGCATTCGCGCATTCGCGCCATCTGCAGTAACTACCCACTGTTGCATCCACCGTGAACAACTGGCTGTGAAAAAAATGCCACAGTGCCTAAAATCAGTACTGGATGAGAGTGTGAAAATAGTTAACAAGATCAAAGCAAAACCACTCAACTCGCGTCTTTTTAAAGCTGTGTGTGAAGAAATGGGAAGTGAACACACAAAACTCCTTTTTCACACTGAAGTTCGCTGGTTGTCGCGTGGAAAAGTCCTCACCCGTCTGTTTGAACTGCGAGATGAGGTAATGTTATTCCTGCACCATAGTGATGAACTGTACAACAGAATGCATGATTTCCAGTGGCTTGCAAAGTTGGCATACTTGGCTGATATTTTCAGCATTCTCAATACTTTGAATGTGGCACTGCAAGGGAAGACTGTCACCATCTTTAATGTCCAGGACAAAATTAAAGCTACACGCCTCAAGATGGAATTGTGGTGTGGCCGTCTCGATCGAAGAGAATTCGACAGCTTTCCAACACTCGCTGATTTTCTCCTTGCTGCTGGGGAGGATGTGGATGGGAGCACAGTTGCATCCTTCAAACAACATCTGCAAGACCTACACTCACAGCTTGGAATATATTTCCCAGAATTAGATGCAAGCTTTGATTGGATCAGAAATCCATTTGGGGACAAAACGCAGATTGAGCACTTCACTTCCAAGCTTTCACCAAGAGAGGTTGACAGCCTTGTGGACATTGCATCAGATGGGACACTGAAGACAACTTTCAGGGATAAAGGTTTGACTGACTTTTGGCTCCACATCCAACCTGAGCATCCCGAGCTGGCTGACTCTGCTCTGAAGATGTTGATGCCGTTTCCAACTACCTACAACTGTGAAGTTGGATTTTCCACACTTGTTGGCCTAAAAACAAAGCAGCGCAACCAAATCAGTGTGAACTACGATATGAGACTGAAACTCTCCAGTTTGGAGCCAGATATTGCTTCACTCATGGCCCAGAAAAGCAGCACCATTCTTCCCATTAAGATGGCATAAAAGACAGTGAGTGAGTACAGACTTTGATATTGGTAAAGCTGTTGTTTTGGGAGCAGTTCAGAATTAGGTGGTCCGTGAGTGTTTGTGTTATGGGTTAAGTGGTCCTTGGTCTGAAAAAGTTTGAGAAACACTGCCATATAATAAAATAACATTGAACATAGATGAAATGTAATCATATTTGCTTTATGTACGCAGCTCTGCACACCAATTCATCTAGATGAAATATCTCACAAACTCACTTCACTCCTCTTTTTTATAAACTCAAATCTGGTCACCCTACTGAAAGTCATGGTTTCATGTTATTTTGAACATTAATGTAGTGTCTCAATTGTAACATATTTAATTTATTGTATTTAGATATCACTGGATGCAGAAAGTGCCAACCTGAAAGCTTTCTCCTGCAGTTGTGCAGCTGGTAAAGGATTCTGCAATCACATAGTTTTTTTTTAATTGCAATCACATAGTTGCCAACCTGTTCCAGACCACACATTATTCACAGCTGGGTCTGCAGGCTGCTCCACCCACCCTGGCCTGCACAAGTGGCTTGCAAAGATGGCACAGACCAAGAACACAGGTGGGTTTGTGATCAAATTGTCATTATGATTTAAGAACCAATGTGCATCCATAACAACTGTAAATTATTATAAAAACACCCCCAGTAGTGACTACAGACAGTAATTGTTTTTTGCTTTTTACTTATAAGAGAATCCATCCTGAACCGGTTAGTGAGCTGGTGGTGCAAAAGCCCAAAACAGTTGGCAGGGACGGTCTGAGGTCCACACTGTACAAGGCATATACAGGTGATTAATTTAACTTTTTGTTGCTTTGTGAGAGCAAGTTAAGTTTTTTCTGATCGTATGACTAACCAAATTAAGGTCATTGCAGATATAATGAATACAATTTAAATGTAGTTATGCACTTACGTCTAACATTTTTGTGTGACCAATAATCCTGTGTTTCTCTTGTGTAGGACCACAGCCAGATCCATATATGAGGCAGATTATTCCAGGTGGAGACCTACCTCTCATGGCTCTGTTGGATGGGTTTCTCAGATGGAATGAAAGAGAAATTGGATATATTTTATGGCACATGCATAAATGCCTACCTTGAATTACACTAATCTTGCCTTTAACAATCAGTTCAGCCTTCTGCCTTACTGTTAATGATCTGTAATGTTATTTTTTATTGTAAATATTTGATGTTATTTGAGTTGTTATTGATCAGTTGATGTTATGCATACCAAAAAAAAATTTAGTGATGCACAATTTTGACCAAATTTTTTTATTTGTTCATCTAATTTTCATCTAAGTCAAAGTCACATTTCAACAGAAAAATATAAAGAATATAACAATTATATTTAATTAGATTTTAAGAATATGTGGAAACACTAAATTTTTCCAAACTATTGCACATTATACATTATTTACATACCAAACATTTATTCACTCTTCAAAACAAAAAAATCCTTGATAATTTGCCAAAACACGGCAGTTAAGCCAGATCTGATTCACACTGCCCATCAGTGTGAGCGGCACGGGAGAGTCCCTGATGTGAAATGACTTTATCCCACCGATCACTCTTTCCACTATCATTCTGAGGCGGGTAATGGCTGGGTTTGTTCCATTTCCTCCTTGCTGGATTGAGCTGAAAGCTCAAAAGGTGTAATGATGAGCTTAGATCCAATGTCAGTAAGGTGGTTGTGAACAAGGAACTCTTTGAGTATTTAATTAGTCTTTGAGTATTTAATTACAAATACATTTAATTTATTTTTGTTAAGGAAAATACAAATGGGTAGTGTGGGGGGGACCAATGTTTGAACGTCAGAATTTGTTTGTGGTGGAACATAAACAAACTGCAGTTCGGGAACGCTTATATGCGGGTTTTACGTCACTTGCATGAACCTGATTCCTAACTGTGACATTTGAATATGTAACTATTGTTATTAACGACGGTTTTAACGTCTTAAAAGAACGAAAGTTGATGCATTTCACACATGCGACCGGTACAGATTAAATACCTACATCTGCCTTTCTCTGAAACTGTGATCAGATTTGTTAAAGAATGGAGAAAAGCACGTGTAATGGATGTAATGTCTCCGCGCACCACAGTTTGTGAACGTACAAAGTGATTGATCATTTGTTTAATTTATTTTTACTTTGTATAAAGGAGCATTCAGTTTATACACGTCTTTTGTACATGTCTGGGTGTGGAGAGGGAGCATCCACTCTTAGGGCAAAAGGCTGGGGCATTCTGCTTCAATTCTATGTTCTATCTTTGTGAGATTTTCTGCTGTTGCCACTTTGAAAACAAAGAACATGTCATTATGTGTATGACATTACAGACCCAGATGCTGGAACTCGGAAGTAAACTCAAACCAGGAAGTCGACAGATTTATTTTTCTTCCAGATGTGGCGTAAGAGAAAGTTTGTAGTAAAGTCTCTAGCTTCTTGTAATCTTGCCGCTGAGTCTTGACGTCGGCGTTGAAGCTGGATGTTGGCAAAGGTGTTTCGTGGCAGGCTTGGTACTTGGCAGGAGTCTTGGCCAGACAGCAGTTACCGAGACCAGAGTGTGGTGAGACAGGATCGTCGTGGGAGGAACAGGATGGATCGAGGAGCTTTTGGAGAGGAGGAAGAGAAGAACCTGAGAGCGGGCGACAAAGCGAGGTAAGTAACAAGTTAAAACTTAAAGTAAGTTTGGAGGATGTTGGGGCCGCATTTTTACATTATCCTGCCTTTCTGTACAGCTGCGCGATTTATGTAAAGTACTAATCGATTCGAAGTAAAGTTTGCCCGTAAATGACCCAGTTTGTCTTAATTTCCAATGTAAAACTCGAAAATAATTCTGTTATCCAAGTTTCCAAGATGAGGTCGGACATGACCTTCAAACAGCGGAGAGCACAGAGAAGTAAATAATGATATGGTATGGTGGCTGATAAATGTTTTTACTCACGGTATCGTATTGTTTTGCTAACACATATTTAGTGCATTCGGCATTTTCCGGTTAAGGTCAGTATAAAAGATGCGGTTTATCTGTTATAGCAGGTCAGGTAGTCTGACTTTTTCAACTATGTGTCTTAAAATCTTGCATTGGCATGAAATATGGAGAATAAAAACTGCCAAAACAAATAGGGAATAAATGTTTTCATTTATAAATGACAAACAAAATAAATATACTAATTTTAAAATTACGAACATACAAACTAATAGTTCATATTTAAATAAATAAATATGAGCTTGTGCAAATACACAATCAACCAATAAATCTCTCATAAATGCATAAAAAGATCATAAAATTGTGAAAACCTGCACCCAGATTTTAAATGAGCCGTTATATTATAAGTAGTATTCTGCTATAGTTGTTTTATTAGCTTTATCATTGAATATTGTATAATGATAATTCTTGATTTTTTTTTTAGCTGCAGAAGAAACTCCTGTCTCCACATCTTCTGTTGAAAGGGAAAATGTTAATGCTGCTGCTGGTGGTAAGTTCAAATCTTGCCAATATGGAACCTATATCAAACGTGTTATTTCATTATACATCATTATTAAAATAGTCATACATTTGCACGCACACACACACAACAGTGAAGCCCCTTCTTTCCAAAATTCTGCTTCCAGCGTCACAGCAACTGTTATGTAGATTTGATTGGACTGTTTGACTTTTCACTGTTTGCTTTAGTTGAAGATATGTCTCTTATGTACCAGAGGCTCCAAAAGAGGCGTGTCTGGAAGAGGAGCCGACTGGAGCCAAAATTCCACCTACCTCAAATCCAATTGGTCCAGCTGAACGGTCAACCACACTCTCTGATCCAGTAAGAATGGATTTGGTGCAAAGAGGTCCTTTTCAGACGGAGAAAGACTAAGACTTTCTAAAATCACCCTCATTGAGCTGTTGTTCTTTATTTCAGGTCGTTATTTGATTTGCTATTAAGTTGCTGTTTTTAATAAGTTGGAGTTTTGTGAATTTCATTTGTTGAGGCCCAATGTTACATTAAAAAATATGTATCTATATATATACAGTAAACCCTTGTTTTTCGCGGGGGTTACGTCCCAAACAGAACCCATGATAGGCAAAATCCGTGAAGTAGAAACCTTTGTTTTTGCTTACAATTAATATACAATTAAATACTCTATTTTACATTGAAAAGAAAGAACAAACCATTTTACAGGCTCAAGCATTTGTTTCACAAATAAAAGTACTTCACAACAAATAACTTCTGTACTGTTACTGTCTAATAATAATAATTTTAATCTTCAATGTGAACAGAAGGCTTCACATCACGGATATTAGCCCCGCCCACCGCGACTTGAGTAATAGGTTTAAACGGGAGAAAATTTAAAATGATTATGAAAAAAATACAAAGTACAGTGGGACAAATAGTGACTCAGGTGTATTTCACTGCTCTTCAGACTGAGCTGCTGCATCCTGACTCAGCTCTGCAGTGTTTTCTTCTTTTGAAGCCCGCGGTGCAGCTGTGTTTGTTCGTAAGAAAAACATGGTGACAGGCAGTTGTTGTCGCTCTTTTTCTACGGGTTTTAGAGAAACTCGAAATTGCAAGAGAATTTGCACGTTCGTGTTGTAAATTTGGCAAGCTGATTTACAAATGTGTACATATTAAACGGCAACGTTATTGACGCAAAGGTAGAGAAGAAGCGGAGTGACTTTTTAGCCAATCAGAACGCAGAACACAATGCACGATGCAAATCCGTGAAGTAGCGAAACCGTGAAAAGTAAACCGTGTTATAGCGAGGGATCACTGTATATATATACATTTGTCAGTCGTACATTATTCTTTGCGCTTTTAAAATTGGTTTGGCACTACTAAATGTGCATCAAACATGCAGGCAATATACTGTATTCAATTCTTCAGCATCAACAATAATACATTCACAAAATGTATTAATATAGAGATCTCATTTATATTACAACAAAAGTTGCGTTTTATTGGTACTGCTGATCAGTTAGAGGGCCAACAAATCAAATTTCGCTTAGGGACCCTGGAAGACCAGGGCCAGCCCTACCAGTTGCAATGCTAGCACTTTAAGCCACATTAGGATAACTAGCATAATTAGCATTTTAACACCTATGGGGTCAAGATGACCACTGACGTGTTCTCCCTACCACAAAGGTGAATAAAGGTGAAAAGGATTTCATGTAATCCATGAACTGAACCATTTGATGCTGAGAAAAATAATTAAATCAATAAATAATATTAAATGTAAATAGGTCTGAGCAACTTCCTTAAATTGACTAGATAATGAAATTCCACAAATTAAGGTTTGTGGTGCAGCATCAGAGCTCAAAGTTCCATGATTTGGGTTGTTCACGATGGATAAGATCTTGTTCAGTGACCTCCTCTCCATCATTGCTTCAAATGTTGCCTGTTTGCAGCCAATGACAGAACCCGCCTTCCTGATCCGCTTGCTCCGTCTGTTGGCATCACTGACTGCAGTTGTAACGGCGCGAATATGTTTGGCTGCAATTCAAGTCGTAATGCACGTCCGTTGACCCAATCAATCTGCGTTGTGTTCCTTTTTTTCCTGCAGGACAAATGAAGAAGAGAGTCTGGACCCGAGCATCTGCTGGTTGCTGCCCTTTTATTGATCACCGCAGTGGGATCAGTACATATCTGTACATTTCAGAAAAAAAAGAAAACTCGTGACATGCAGTTCCCTGAACAAACACATCTCTGACACCTCTAACATCTCTGCAAAGTTTTCAGTTGACTGAAACTAATGCATATTCACCATACACAGAAACAATTTCACTTTAACACAATTTCTGTTGCATTTTCAGCCGTAATCAACTAAATAAATTCAAAATGAAAGCAGAGAACAAAGGTATTACCCCCCCTCAATTGTCTCAGCAGAAACTGAGAGGCAGGGGGTGGTTCACAAAGAAATAGAAAATTCTCTTAAAGTGATAGTACAGATAATTGCACTAATGTCTTAAAAATATACACATCCTGATTATGAACAAAATTAGCATATCTTTAAATATATATAAAAATGATCAGGATCTGGTTAAATTCAAAACAAATAAGAGTACAAATAAAACCGTCAGTCTACCCTTGTTACACAATGCTGCTTCCCCAGCAGACTACAGAGGAGAACAAGGTGCTGGCCACCACAGACTGGAAGATCTCCAGCATCTTGCTGCACATGTTGAAGGACCTCAGCTTCCTCAGGAAGTAGAGTCTGCTGCAAGCCTTCTTGTACACAGCAGTGCTGTGGCTCCTCCAGCTCAGTCTTCTGTCAATTGTCACTCCCAGGTATTTGTACTCCCCCACCACCTCCACATCCTTGCCCAGGATGCAGAGAGGCTGCAAGACTGTCCCCTTCCTTTCGAAGTCAATCTCCTGTCCACCTCTTATAATCCCCACAACCAGAGTCATCAGAGAATTTCTGTAAGTGACATGACTCTGAGTTGTGCTGATTGTCTGAGGTGTACAAGGTGAACAGGAATGGAAAGAGCCCAGTGCCCTGTGGGGCTCCCGCACCACATCAGACAGGATGCCGTCCATTCAGTCGGCCTGTCTGTCAGGTAGTCAGTGATCCAGGAGACGGTGGAAGCACAAACATCCATCAGGCGCAGCTTATCAGAAGGCTGGATGGTGTTAAAGGCACTGGAGAAATCAAAGAAGGTGATTCTAACCATGCCTCCACCACCATCCAGATGTGAGTGAGCTGAGGCAGATGTATGACAGCATCATCCACACACAGGCGCGGCCGGTAGGCAAACTGCAGGGAGATGACATATTTCAGCGATATCCGCACGGCTTTGCTGACATTAGAGGATCAAATGGAGACAAACTGTCTGCTGCAGAAGATGCAAACATGGACCACTCTGTTTTTGTAGTACTTATTTTATGCATCACCTAGCTATATATATAGCTAGGTGATGCATAAAATAAGCAAATATGAGATAACCTATATACATTATTCCAACATAACTCCCCCCTCTTTATCCATATCTGCGCAAACCTCACATCACTACTAGTCAGCCACTTCACAAGATTTCCAGCTGTAAGATCATGTTTACGAGCACAAACACATTTACACTTGGAGGGTGTATGTTGGAGACACTTACACAGAGGGGACGCAACTGGGTCTCTTCAGGTCTAGTAGCTGTGGAGATGGGACGATTGCACAAAGAACGCAGGCAAGGAATACAACAGCATCCACACAAGGTCAAGATGGCCATAAATATAGCTATGGACACCAAAGCGGAATGTAACCCAGGTGATGTTTACTGGCTTTGTTTTGCCTGCCTTGCCCCTGTATTTTTCTCCTTCCAGGGGCCTGTTTCAGAAAGGAGGTTCAACCAACTCTGAGTTTAAACTTGAACTCTGAGTTGGTCAATCGGGAGATTAACATTTCTGAGTTTTCAGTTTCAGAGAAGCTGATCCGAGTTAGGTCAATCAACTCTGAGTGGACTGATTCGGAGGTGAGCGTGCGCACCGCGACTATAAGAAGCCATTATCAATGGAGCGCAGATATCACGAGTCACCATGGCAACCGTGA